>PVJA010025296.1:0-30929 GCA_004027025.1 Myocastor coypus
ACACACACACACACACACACACACATGCGTGAGCGCAGTGGCTTAGAGAGCCTGGTAGGCAGCAACACAGGGCACGCCCCCCCAACCCTGGCACACCCCCACCCCTGGCTCAGAAAGCCACCTAACTGGCACCTCCAGTTCCCCCCTTTGCCCCACCCTGCCCGTGCCCTCCGATGCCCACACACATTCCACTGGCATTGCCTGCCTGCCTCCTGGGTACTGCCCCTCCCTGGGGCCAGGGGGGTGGAGGAGGGAGGGCACCTGGGGCTGAGAGGTGGAGACTCAAGGGTCTGTACCCAGACCAGTGGCACAGGGCCAGGTAAACTGGTCCATGACTGCCTCCTGGGGAACAGGATGGGGGCCCAGGCTGGAGCAGAGGGTGCCTGGGTTCTCTGCCCAGGCTGGAGATGGGGTCATGGAAAAAGGTGGTCGTGTTTATACAGAGGGGAGGGGGGCAGCGGGTGGAGAGTAGCTGACAAGAGCAGCTTTGTTTCAGGCTTTGGAGCCGGCAGGGCAACAGGGAGACGCCCCCTCCATCCGGGCAGCCCCCTTCATCCATACCCTCCCCTTAACTGTACCTTAAGAGAAGCGTCTTTGTAAGAGCCCCTTTCCCTTAGCCCCCTCATCCCACCTCATCATCTGAGGCAGCATCTTTGGAGGAGTGAAGAGTTCTCTCCCTTCCACAAGTCTCCCCAAGAACCAAGGTATTAAGGACCTTCTTACAAGATTGCCTTTGACTTCATATCATCTTCATTGTCTTCCTCTAGCCTGGGGTGAATCTTCCTCCTTTTCTTCCTAGACAAGGCAGCAGAAAAGGCTTAGTAAGAGGAAGAATCTTTGCCCCTTTCCTCCCTTACTGACTCATAGGTCCCCTCTTTAGGTCCTTTCTCCGAGAAGTATAGGCAGAGGCTGAGGGAGAGTTGGCTTGTCCTCTGCTCATTCACAGCCTCCTTTTTAAGAAATCTGAACATCCCTTTCTGGGACCTCTGCTGAAAGTCTACTCTAAAGGTCTCTTACCCAACTGTAGGAGAGAGACAAGGAGGGCTGTGACAGAGAGGTCCCTTCCCAGTCTAGGCAGAGTCTAGGGTAGGTGTGTGGGGGTAGGGGTGGGGGTGGGGAAGGCTCTACTAGCTCCTCATCCTTGGCATTGGAGGGGTTAATCCACCTGGAATGTGGCCTGGCCTGTTGAGCTATGGCCCAGGGGCCTCAGGGGCCCGAACTCCTGGCTCCACCTGGGCTTAACCAGGATAAGCACGTCACAGGAATACTGGGAGGAAAAGAGGAGGGATTTTGGGAGCTTGGAGTTCAGACTTTAAGGCCCCGTAAGACAATGTGCTAGAACTGGGGTGCCCTCTGGGCTTGGGTAGCACCTGGTGAAGTTCGTGCATTGGGTCTGAGAGAAGAGTAGTGGTGTTGGTGTATGAGTTTTTGTAACCTCTGTGATAATTTACTCTCAAAGACTTGAAGGCCAAGATAGAAGAAAGAAAAGGGATGTTGATTTGATCCCAGAAGCAAATGATGGCAAGATGCAGCAATGTCCATGACCTGGGCCTTCCGCCCTATTGATTCTCTGTGCTTCACCCTTGTGGTTCTTTTTGCTCTTTATATAGGTCATGGGTCAAGATTCTGACTAGTAAAGGGATGGAGGCCAGGGTTACCCCCTGGATCCCATTAACTTCTAAGAAAGGTAGATGGTTTTTAGGCTCTTGGGAGGGCCAACACTTGTCAGAGCTTTAGGAAAGGACCACCTGTCAGTCCTGGGATTACTGTTTCTCATTTTCCTTGCTGTTCTCCCTTTTCCTGCATTCAGTTTAAAAATCTTGGGGTGTGTGTGTGTGGGGGGGGGGCTGGCTCAGTGGTAAAGCACTTGCCTAGCATCTACAAGCATCTACAAGGTTTAGTCCTCAGTGTGGGGAAAGACCCATCCTACGGGGAGAAATTGAAGGAGAGAGGACACGAAAGAGTTTAGAGGCAGGCAGCAGAGATCAGAAACTGAGGCGGAGGAGCAAAGTAAACCAAGGACAAGGAGAGGAGTGTTCTGGGGTTATAGTTGTCTGGTTCCACCAGTGTTCCTGATTTAAGGGAGAAGTTGCAAGAGAAGTTAGGGAGTGAGGGATGATTGGTGACAGACAGAATTGGGAGGGAAGATGGAGAAGGAGTGTTGAAGAAGAGGAAGAGAAGGAAATATTAATTAAAAGAGGCATGAAAAAAAAAATAAAAAAAAAAAAATAAAAGAGGCATGGAGGGGGGCCAAGGAGGGCTCAGGGGCACAGGTGCCTGCCTGGGAAGTGCAAGGTCCTGAGTTTGATTCCTGGTTCCATAAAAAAAAGGTGAAAGAGTCATGGAGGACCGGGCGTGGTGGCACACACCTGTAATTCCAGCACTTGGGAGGCTGAGGCAGGAGGATCAGTGTGAGTTCGAGACTAGCCTGGGCTACAAAAATGAGCTCAAGGCCCGCCTGAGCTGCATAACGAGAACCTGTCTCAAAAAGACAAAAAAAAAAAAAAAAAAAAAAAAAAAAAAAAAAAAAAAAAAAAAAAAAAAAAAAAAAAAAAAAAAAAAAAAAAAAAAAAAAAAAAAAAAGTCATGGAGGAAGAGAAGGTAAAAGACAATAACATGAGACATTTACCTACCATTCATAATGGACTCTGCATTATCCTAAACACTCTATACCATCTAAATTATTCAGCCCTAACAATGACACTATTATTATTATTATTATTATTATTATTATTATTATATTTTTTTGTGTGGGACCAGGGTCCAAACTCATGAGCTTGTACTTGCCAGGCAGGCACTTGTGCCATGGAGCTATCTCCCCAGCCCCTAATGACACTATTATTATTTCCAAATGGCATATGAGGGAACTGAAGCACAGAGAGATTAACCCAACCAAAGTCCTACAGCTACTAAGTGGTGAGGGTGTCTATTTAGGTAGCCTGACTCCAGAATCTGCTCCTAACTACAGCACTATATTTGTCTCCAGAGGGGTGTCGGGCCCCAAAGTTACAACAGATGCATATTTGTTGATATATACATATATATAATCAATATATGTATATATAATCAATATATATATCATATATAAATTATGCTAGAGAATCAGGCCTTATGTATTCCAACAAGTAATCTACACTGAGCTACATACTACCTTGAGAGTTTGAAGTTGGTCTCACCACTTATTGCCATGTGACTTTAAGTCAGTCAGCCTCAGTTTCCTCAAAAAAAAAAAGTCACAATTTGTACTTTACAGGACTGATGTCTATCCCAGTTATGCTGTTTATAATCACTTCTGTAGACATCTTTTACATTAGAACTCCTCAGGCCTAGTGCCTACCTGGCAAGTGCAAGGTTCTGAGTTCAATTTGTGGCACTCAAAAAAAGGAGGAAGAGGAGGAAGAAGAAGAGGAGGAGGAAGAAGTCCTCAAACCACCATTTGTCTTAGAACCTCTGCTCACCTTTCCCCAGAGCTCACCTGGAGAGCTAGGGCAGTACAGACCTACCTAGGGGATTGGGGGCATGTGGTTGGAACATCAGAGTGACCATCTTGTCATCTCTTTTTCCTCTCTTTCTCCTAGGACCTTTGGAGTCCCGTGGGCCAGCCAGGCAGGGCGGGCACGGAGCCTCCCAGGCTGGGGCAGTGGGCATGGGCGGGGACTGTGGTTGAAGGCCACCCCCGCCCACTGCAGACCCCAAGGGACTCCCACACTGCAGCTGCCATGGCCACCAATAAGGAGCGACTGTTTGCAGCTGGTGCCCTTGGGCCTGGATCTGGCTACCCAGGAGCAGGCTTCCCCTTTGCCTTCCCAGGGGCACTTAGGGGTTCTCCACCATTCGAGATGCTGAGTCCTAGTTTCCGAGGCCTGGGCCAGCCTGACCTCCCCAAGGAGATGGCTTCTTTGTGTGAGTCTCAGGGATCTTGGGGGATGAGGGCAAATGGAAACAGGAGGGCATGGGGAATGTGGTTGACACAGAAAACTGGCATCCAGTTAAGGTGAGCAGAGAGTGGGGTTTGTTCTAATGAGTAGTGGTGAATAGTGGTGCTGCAGAGGGGTTCTGAATGTGGACTAAAGTTGAGTGTTTGCAAAGGAGAGTTCTGGTTAAATAGGATGATGAAGTAGCGGGCCTAAAATTGGGAGGACTCTAAAACTGCCTTGTCACAGTCAGCTAGCAGCTGGGAGACACCTTTGTTGGGTGGCCAAGAGTGCTCCTAGTATACTCTGAGGCTGCCACCTGCATGCATTTGGGAATGCGGAGCCAGGATGCCAAGCAGAAGCCAGTCAGTTGATTCTCTGATCAAGAGGTGATTGTTTGGAAGTTGTAAAAAGAGGGAGCAATGTAGTACCAGGTACCCAAAGATGTGTGAGCTCCAGAGTTGCTCCTGCTTGGTTCTGGGATGATGGACACAGCTGCAGAGAAGGTGGGTGTGTACCATGGGTAATCCAGAAAGGTGGCGGGGGTGTGCAGAAGCATCCTCTAGCTGCGTGGTTGTGGACTCTTCCCTTCCCTCCAGGCCTGGCAGGGCACCACATGCCGTGCAGATCCCTACTTGTCCCCCAGGCCTGCCCTCTTTGGGTTAAGCATTTGAGTGTTGACAGCAGGCACCTTTCTCTACCCATTTGGTTGTTGTTCCTCCTGGCTAGGCTGTTCCAGATGGGGGTGCCCATGAGCTGGAGTCTGGGTCAAGGGCTCTGTGGGATAAAGGTCAGCACATAAGCTGATGAAAAGAAGGTCTCAGCTAGAGAGAAACAAAGGTGGCCAAAGGTGGAGAGAAAGGGAGAGACAGAGGCAGGGAGAGATAGAGACAGGAAAGGACAAAAAGATAAAGACATGCTTTCTAGGGTTACAAACTCAGAAAAAGAGGCAGAAGAAAAGAGGTCCTGCCTTAGGATGGGGCACTCAGAGGGTTATGTGTGTAAGGAAGAGGTGACTAGATTGGGTTGGCAGCTCCACTGGAAAGAGTATGCTCATTTGGAGAAGGGGTGTGTGTGTGTGTGTGTGTGTGTGTGTGTGCGCGCGCGCGCGCACGCGCACCTAGACTATAAGGAACTCTGTGTGTATAGCATCTCCCTAATACTCTGCTCATATATAGAATTCCAGTGTGTGCAACAAAGAGTCAGTGTGAAAAATGAGGGGTGTTTAATAGGGAGGCCAATTGGATGCCCGGTGTTGGTGAGGCCTGTGGAGGTCGGAATCTATAGGAGTTATTGACTATATGCCGGTAAATGAGGAAACACAAAGCTCCCTTTCTGGAAACTTCAGCTAGGCGTCCCCCTACCTCCTTTATATGCCATGAGTCTGTCCTAAGAAGGAACCACCCTCCCCTAAGGAACATACTCCTTGAAGAGAATTGCACCTCTCAATCTTGGGATTTGATTTTGCCAGGTGCTGGGAGAGGAAATTTCTGAAACTGAAGTAAAGAGGAGGAGAATAAAGAGAGTAGTAGCAGGGTTAATGTGGAGAGCCAGCAGCCAGTCTCCTAGTGAAGTTCTCCTCATACCCCTGGGTGCTGGACATATAGGAGATCAGAGTCAGGGTTCAAAGCGAGGTCAAGGTCAGGGGCAAGGCTGAGTTCCATCTCACAGGCTGCTCAGGAGGGAGGCTGAAAAGAGAAATCCCAGGGAGGAGCCAGAGCCAGGGAAGGTAGCTGGGAGGGTGCGGCTAGCATGGAGGGACAGGCCTGGGCAGAGAGGTGGCAGGTGGGGTGGGGAGGAGGGGAAAGACTTGAGTCTAGGCAGCTTGCCTGGGGGTGGGGCAGCCAGTACCCAGTGGTCCTGCAAGGGAGAGGAAGAATCTCTAGAGTCTGGAAAACTTCCTGGAATGGGACAATAGTTGAAGGATAAGAGTGCCATCTTTCATTTTCCTAATTTGGTGTCCCTTTTTGGCTGGGACCATCTAATGGAGAGGAATTAGGGACTAGAAACTTAAGCTTGATGCTAAAATCATCCTTACTTTGAATCTGCCCTCTCTTCTGATCCTCCCTCCCATATATCCAGTAAGAGAGGGTGAGCTGAGTCTGGTGGCACACACCCAGAACTGCAGCACTCAGGAGGCTGAGGCAAGAGGACTGCTTTGAGTTCAAGGTCAGTCTAAACTACATAGCAGGGGCCAGTGAGATAGCTCAGTGGTCTAAGGCACCTGCTTAGGCAAGCTTAGGCAACCACAGGGTCTGAGGTTCGATCCCTGGCACCACATGCTGTGCCAGCCTTACCCGTCCCCAGGGCAGATTGGGCTGGCCATAAACAAACAAACAAACAAACAAACAAATAAATAAAGTCTTAAAAACAAAAAAAAATAATAAAAAAACCTACATAGCATAGGGCTGGGGAGATAGCTCTGTAGCACAAGTGCCTGATTTTTTTTTTTCTTTTTGAGACAGGGTCTCCCTGTACAGTTCAGGCTGGCCTTGAGTTCAGTTTTGTAGCCCAGGCTGGTCTCGAACTTGCACCGATTCTCCTGCCTCAGCCTCCCAAGTGCTGGGATTACAGGCGTGAGCCACCACGCCCGGCACAAGTGCCTGATTGACAAGTGCAAGGTCATGAGTTTGAACCCTGGTCCCGCAAAACAACAACAACAACAACAACAAAACCAAAAAGCCCACAACCTACTTAGCATAGCAAGGTCTTGTCTCAAACAAACAAACAAACAAACAAAAAAGAGGTGTGGGGATGGTTAGAGAAGGCTCATGGAATTTCTTCCAGGATCTTGGATTTTGGCTTTTAATGCAGAGTCTCTGGCACCTTGGGGGAGTCCTACTTGAGAAAGGAGGTCTTGCCCCACCTCTTGGGGCTCTCCAGGGGCCTCAGGGGGTGAGGCAGGAATCTCAGAACCTCATAGGGGAGGAGGGGAGTGGTGAGGGGAGCATGTCTGCCAAGGCAAGCATGGGCCTGTGCGCATGGAAGACGGGTGTGTGCGTGCATGTGTGCGCCTGTGTGCACTCCATACATGCATGTGCATGAAACCCCTAGTGTCTATGTATCTCTGTGAACTCTGCTGTATTGTGCATTTGCTTTATCAAGACTATAAGGAACAGACTTACATTTCTTTTTCTCTTTTGTTCTTTTTTAATTACAGTAAGTTTAGGGGCTGGAGGGATAGCTCTATGGCACAAGTGCCTGTCTGGCAAGTGTAAGCTTGTGAGTTTGAACCCCAGTCCCACCAAAAAACAAAACAAATATACAATAAGTTTATTGGTACCTTTTTTTTTTTTTTTTAAAGATTTTTTTTATTTATTTCTTTTAAACCTCATTTATTTGTTTGTGTTATGGCTGGCTCAGCCTGCCCTGGGGTGGGGGTGTGCAGCATGTGGTGCCAGGGATCGAGGAGCGGTTGCAGCGCTTGCCTTAAGTTTCCTCTGCAGGCGCTTTAGACCACTGAGTCATCTCGCTGGCCCTTATTGATACCTTTTAGATCTATATAAGGATCACATTTAGCACAGAGAATTTATATGTATATATATATATATATATATATATATATATATATATATATATTTTTTTTTTTTTTTTTTTTTTTTTTTTTTTTTTTTTTTTTTGTCTTTTTGAGACAGGGTCTCACTATGCAATTCCGGTTGGCCTTGAGCTCACTTCTGTAGCCCAGGCTGGTCTCAAACCCGCACCAGTCCTCATGCCTCAGCCTCCCAAGTGCTGGGACTACAGGTGTGCACCACCATGGCCCGGCTCCTGAGCATAATATATCTTGCTTCTTTTTTCCCCCATTCTTTTCCTCTCCTTTCAACCCTGGTTCCCTTCTTTATTTATTTCTCTTTCTTTTTTAAAGAATTATTTATTTATTTTTTCTTGTTTCAGAACTTTTGTTTGTTTATTTGTTTATTTTTATGGCTGGCTCAGCCTGCCCCAAGGGCAGGGCTGGCCCAGCGTGTGGTGCCAGGGATCGAACTGTGGTCCCTGCAGCAGCCTGCAGGCCCTTTAGACCACTGAGCCATCCTGCTGGGCCCCTTTTTTCCCTTTCTTTATTTACAAAAGTTTGGCTTCCATTTTTCCTTCTTTTTTTGTCCTTTTACCTTCCTTCCTTTCCCTCTTGCCTGTCCCTGTGGTCTTCCTCTTTTTAAAAGATAGCTACAGTCCTTAGTACCTGGCCCAGTTTGTGCTCTGGCCTTGGTGACAACTTCCATGGCCATGGGGGCTATTGTTCTTGGTGTAAGGAGCCCAGACTTCACTGTACTAAGCCACATGGGAAACTGAGGGCAGGCAGGCAGCAGGAGAGTAGCAGCCTTACTTAAAAGAAACTGAAGGGGCCCAGCAGGATGGCTCAGTGGTCTAAAGCGCCTGCATGGTAAAGCTTAGGCGGCTTCAGGGACTGCGGTTCGATCCCCGGCACCACATGCTGCGCCAACCCTGCCCTTGGGGTAGGCTGAGCCGCCCATAAAAATAAATAAATAAACAAAAAGTTGTGAAACAAGAAAAAAAATTAAATTAAAAAAAAGTTAAAAAAAAAAAAAAAAAGAAACTGAAAAAGAGAAACTCCTAGACTTAAAGAGATGAGGGTTGAGCTGGGTGTGGTGGCGCACACCTGTAATCCCAGCACTCGGGAGGCTGAGGCAGGAGGATTGGTGTGAGTTCGAGACCAACCTCGGCTACAAAAGTAAGCTCTCAAGGCCAGCCTGAACTGCGTACTGAGACCCTGTCTCAAAAAAAAAAAAAAAAAAGAGATGAGGGTTGAAAGGTCCAGACTCAGAGAGAGCCCAGACAGACACTGGGAGAAAGACACATGGAGAGCAGGCTGTGGGTAAGGGTGGCCAACGGGCAATGGTGAGGCCTCCTCCAGGAAAAAACCCAGTGACTGCCTCCTTCCCCTCCCTTCAGTCTCTCCTCCTCCAGCTCAAGCTCCAGCTCCAGCTCCAGCTCCAGGCTGACACAAATGGGGCTTTGATTGCAACAGGAAACCTCTCTGGCAGTGTGTGTGGGGGGTGCGGGGCGGGCAAGCACCGCTGCTGGGGCCCAGGCTGCAACCCCTTTTACCCCCTCTTCTGGCCCCCTATCCAGTCCCAGCCCCCATCTTGCCCAGCACCCTCACATCCTCTCTTTGGGCCCCATCCCTTATTCACACCTCCATATTGCCCCCTCCTCTATACTCCCCTCAAAGATCTCTCCCATTGCCCTTCAGGTGGGACTCAGGACTTAACCCCAATAGGTGGGGCCTGTTTCACTTTGAAGTGCCCCTTCAGTTTTTTGAGGCCAAGTTTTGGAAGCAAAGGAGATTTTAGCATGAGGAATTCTGAGCCAGTTATCCTCAACCCTCATCCAGAAGGTGGCAGGAGGAGGGAGAGGAGGAAGAATTTATAAGGAATTAGCTGTCCTGGCTACCCTTAATCCTGGCCAAAATTCATCTTTGCCAGGGTGGTAGGGCTCTGAGGAGTGATTCTCCTCAAGTCTTGACAGTCATCTTGTTAGTGGGGGTGGGGTACACTCCTCATGCCTTTGGGGGTGTTCCTTTGTGGGGCTGTAACTGGGAGGGGTGTGTCCTGGTCGTGGGGATCCTAGGGAAGGGGGTGAGTCAGGCAGCAGCCGCCCCCCCCCACTCCCAACAGGCTGGCGGAGAACATCTGGTTCCCATGAAATGCTAGAAGGCTAATGGGTCTAATTGCTGCAATAAGGACTAGGGGGACTTTGGGGAAAAGAGGGGGCACTAGATCCCCCCCATCTTCTACCCAAGGTTGTACTAAGTGTCTAGAATGGGGGGTGGTTGTGACTGATGGGAAGGGAGGGCCTGACACCTTCATGTCTGGTCCTAAGGCCCCCTCTTCCCACAGTGGTTGAGAAGCACACACAGATGGGGTGATGAAGAGTGGGGTGTATCTGGTAAAGAGAAAGGGGGGCTATTGAAGACTCATGGCTTCCTGGAGCCCTCCCCCCATTCCTCCTGTGCCCTCCTCCCAACCCTCCTCCCTGTGGCCTGGCCACTTCTGGTTCTAATTACCAACCAGGCAGGCCTGACTTAATTGGGACCTTTCAGATTTTGGAGGAGGAAGGGGGGAATGACAGCCTGAAGTTGACTAATCAGGGTTCTTTCCCTCTTTTGGGGGCTGTACTCCCCATTTTCTACCTTATTTGGGTCACTAGCCAGGTTCTAACTCAGAAATCTTATCTCCCTGATTTTCTTTTAATTTTTGGAGGGAGAGCAGCAGTTTGCACAAATGGAGTAGTGAGATTGGAGTGTGAGGGGTAGGTAGCTCACACTGGGCTGGAAAAGCCCTGTATTCCCTCTTCCTTCCCAGTCAGTGCGGCCACTCCAGCCCCCCACCCTGCAACTGAGGCCCTACTTCCCAGCCCCCCCCACCCCCCAACAGTTACCCGGGCTCCTCCTCTACTCCCGCCTTTCCTGGCTCCTCTGGCACCTCTTTCAGCTTTTTATTCTTCCAGCAGGCGCCCCACTCTCCTGTAGCACCCTAGTGCGCCCCCCACCCGGTACAACAGATTCTTAGAAAAGTGCGCCCCGCCCTGGCCCAACCACAGCCGCCAGGCGGGGGAAGGGGTCGGCCGGGCGCCGCGGCTGCTCCCCTGGCGCTCCTCGTGTGAGCGGCGCTGACAGAGCCGGCTGGGCCGGGCGGCCGGGTGGCCGGCGGGCTGGGCGCGGGGGAGGGGGTTGGTTTCCGGGAGTCGCCGCGGCTGGCGCTGTCCCGGGGCCAGGGTCCCGGATTCGGCCCGGCCTGGCAAGGGCAAACTTGTGACGTGGCCAGGCCCCTCCCTCCTTCGCCCCCTTAGCGGGCGAGGGCGCCCACTGTGCTGAAAGGAACCACCGAAGGAACAGCGAGGGGACCCAAAGGGGCACACAGTGTGTCACTAGAGGGGAAGGGGGCAGTTACTGCCTGTGGTGGGGGTATAAACGACCCTGGGAACAGTTAACGACTAGTAGCACTTGACATGGCAGGAGCCTCGGGGAAGGGAGTTGGCATCAGGGGGCAGTTTCGTCGGAGGCGCAATCTGCACTGCAAACACCGTTTGTGGGTAGTTTTGTGTTTTTTAAAAAAAAGAGGTTAGGTTTGAGAAGACAGCAATGAGAGCGGCAGTCGAGGCGCTCGGGGAGTGTCAGTCGCGGGATGGGGCTTCAGGGACTTGGAGGGAGGCGGCCCGGGACGCGGCGGAGGGCGGACGGCTCGGTCTAGGAGGGGTAGAGTCTCCACCGCGCTGGAGGGGGCGGGGGACTCCGCTGTGGCGCTGGCGACGGCCTGGGCGGGGTGAGGCGGGGCTGGGTCAGGAGGAGGTGAGCGCGCCCGGCCACCCGCCCCGAGGGGGGTTCCCGGAGAGTTCACGCCGGGAGCGCGCTCCGGCCCTTGGACCGGGGGTGGAGAGAACGGGAAGGAAGGAGGAGGCTGAGCGGGCCGAGCCACAGGAATGTTCTGTTCGGCCCTGAAGCGCGCGCGCGGAGGGAGAGGGAGGAGCCAGGCCTGGGAATGAGGGGGGTGGAGGTAGTACCTCCTCAGAGCCGCGGCTCGAAGGGATCTTCACGATTCTCCTCAGTCCTCTTTTAACAACCCTGCTGGTGTAGTCTTGTGTGAAAAACGAAGGGTCGAGGGGAGGAAGAAAACTGCGAAAGGAAATGCGTGTACTTGGTTTCTCCGCTTCTTCTTCCAACCCTGGACCTGGGCACGCGCCTAAGTGCAAGTGCTGTGGAGAGAGAATGCTTGCAGGCATTTTCCCGAGCCAGGTGTGTTTGCACGTACATGTGTGCACCACGAATTTATGTGCGTTGGGACGTGCATGTGCACTATTGCATATTTACAAATGAGTGCTGCCAGTATAAATACATGCATGGGTATATAAGTAAGCGAACGCGCCGCGCAACGAGCCTATGTATGTTTTTGTGTGCGCGCTGCGCTCCCAGCTCTGCTCCTCTCGGTGCCCGGCCCCCTTCGTTCTCCAAGCCCCACCCCCCACCCCTCCAGGCTTCGCTTTTACAAAAGGTCTCCCCGTTGTTAGCTGCCGCGGCGCCCAGTATTAGCCAGACCGAAGCCGGAGCCGCAGCCCCGGCTTAGCGCCCCGCCCAGTCCCTTTCCCTTGCTGGGGATCCCCTTCTTCCCCGCCCACCCATTACCCTCCATGCAGTCCCGCGCCCTATGCTAGCCCTCCCCCTCCCCCCTCGAGGAGCGGGGTGCCGCCTGGGGAGGAGGGGGAATCGGCAGTGGGTCCTTGGTGTTCTAGCACCCAGCTCCCCTCCAAGCGGGTCGCGATGTACGACTGCATGGAATCGTTTGCCCCGGGTCCGCGACGGCTGTATGGAGCGGCTGGGCCCGGGGCCGGCTTCCTGCGCAAAGCCACCGGCAGCTCCTGTTTCGCAGGACTTGAGTCTTTTGCTTGGCCGCAACCCGCCAGTCTGCAATGTAGGTACTCAGCTTCTGTAGGGTGGTGAGGTGCAGGAGAGGCTGGATTTATTTTTTCCGTGTGTATAGAGTTAGCGAAGATGCTAGCTTTTTCGGTGTGAGGTGCTGGCCCTTTAAATGTGGGGGCTTTAGCGTCTCCGCGTGTGTGCGGTAGTGTTTGCAGCGTGTGTGGTTTTTTTGGTGGGCGTTTGGCTAGGATCCGTGGTTGGTGCCACGCCAGAGTTATGGGGACTGGTAAAGACCGAAGTGCGTGGGTAGTTGGTGCCCTCTCGGGTGCCTGGCCTCTGAGGGATATGGCACCCAGAACTGCGGGTGGCGTTTGTGAAGTCCGTGTGGGAAGTTGTAAAAGACATTTTTTGCAGAGCATGTGGATCCCTGGAGCGTGCAGCGCCCTACCTAGGTGTTGTGTGTGGGGAATAGAGAGCTCTTTACTCTGTGCCTCCTTGCGGCTGTGTGGGCGGTCCCGCGTGGGCCTGAGTGGGGATGTTTGTGGCGTGAGGCCAGGAGGGCGTGTGCCCCTGCGTGGCTGCGGGGGCGGCTCTGGAAAGTGCTGCGTCCAGGGGTGCATCCTGTGTGCTCTGCTTGTGGAGGCAAGGGCTTGTGCGCGTGAGAGGAGGCCCCCTCCCATAGGAGAAAGAGAAATATTTGGAAACCTGTAGTAGTCGGATTGTAGCCTAGAGATGACTTTTACTCCCCGCCCCCCATGGCTCCAACACACAAGTTTAGCAGGAGGCAAGTTTAAAGCAAAGTTTGTGTATGGTGGTGGTGAGGTGGCCTGGAGGTGACAGTGGCATGGGTTCCCCAAATCTCCATCTTCCCCCTCTGTGAAATGGGAGATGCCAGGCCTGGGGCCCAGGAACTTCTTTGCAGAGCAGTAATAAAAAGCTGGGGACTGAAAGGCTGTAAAAATGAAGTCCAGATGAGAGGCGGCTTTGAAGCCTGGGCCGAAGTGCTCGCTGGGGTGGGGCTTGGGGAGGGGCCTGGAGGGGGATCATGGAACAACCCCCAATTACCCGAGACTGGAATTGCGCTACCAGCCCGGGTGTGGATGCAGGGACCCCGGGGCTCAGGGACAAGACCGGGAGGGGGCCGGCAGCGGGCGGGGCGGCGGGCGCTAGGGGAGTGCGCACGCCGGGTCACCGAGCCCCCGCCGCCGACGCGCCTCGCTCCTTGGCACTCGGCAGCGCTGTTTACAAGTTGGGTTTTTTTTTCTTCTGGTCTTTTGGTTTTAGGGCAGAGCCGCTCAGATTTAACAACTCGGAGACTGGAAGAGAGAGGTGGCAAACTCCATACTTTGGGATGGGGTGGAGCAAGAAGTAAAATGTTGCCATTTCCAGGGTGGAGAAAGCATGGAACTTTGCACCAAATCCCCGTAGGAGGGGGAACTAATTTTTTGTTGTTGTTCTTGAAGGGTGTTTGAAATTGGAGAGAATTTTCCAAGAGGGAGTTTGGGGGACTGGTTAGGAGCCATGTCTTCTTCAGGCCCTTGGGCTTGACCGGCAGGATATTTTTTCCGCACTCCAGTTTGGACCAATAATTTTGGCTTCTAGAATCCTGTTGGGGGGCAGGGGAGATAACTCCGTGGCACAAGTGCCTGCCTGACAAGTGCAAGGTCGTGAGTTCAAATCCTGTCCCGCAAACAAAACAAAACAACAACAACAACAACCCTGTTGGGAACACAGAGTCAGCTTTAGGCCTGTCTCCACAAACTTTCCAAGAGAAAATGGCTTAGAGAGGAGGCACGATGGTGCGTTTGTGCGTGCTTGGAGGCTCTGGTGTCCTGGTGCTGTGCTGGCAGGCTGCGGTGTTTTGTTGGGTGCTTGAGCTGTTCATTTGTAAACGGGCAGCTAGATGAGTACTGGGTGTTGTGTGTCAGCTTTGTAACTTGTCTTCCAGCCCTAGTGTGACAGGAATGAGGTGCCTGATGCCCGCCTGGAAGTCCCTCTGTGCCAGGACAGTTTCGGGGTTAGCAGAATGCTTCCGAGCCCCTTCCTGGCCTGTGGGAGTGTGTGTGTGTCTCCTAGGCGATGTGTGCAAGATTGAGTCTGAGTTCTGGCTGCTCAGGTCTGGGCAGCGCAGCTGGGAGCGTTTACAGCCGGTTATAAAGAGTTTGTTTGAAGCTCCGCTTGGCCTGGCCAGGAATTTCCTCAATTTCAGCAATTTAGGCTTTAAAAAGAGAAAACCCCAGAGCCCACCCTACTCCACCTTAGCAGGGGCCCCTGCCTAACCCAGGAGCAGCATCCCGATGATGAGGTCTCTGCCCAGGGTGAAGAGGGTCCTGGGTCCGGGGTCGGAGTAGACCTGGCTAGCCTTCCACTGGTTCATCAGGGTTAGCAGGGGCATGCCAGAGGAGTGTTGAGAATGGGTGGCAGTACCACTTTCGATGGGAAAAGCTCCCCCCGGGCCTGTCTCATTGAGGCCCCCAGTCTTATAATTGGCTGGCGCTGTCCCATGCCAGTCTGACCGCACCCATGCCCTTGCGCAAGAGAGGAAATGAAGCAGCGCTCTGCGGGCAGGGAGGGCGTCAGCGCTGCGGAGAGTACCACCCCACACATAGGTCTGTGGGCAGGACCCCTAGAGGACAACAGTGTGGGCCTGAGAATCCAGGAGAGCTCCTGAAAGGCATTCCCGCCCTCCCCACATCTCTCAGCACCAGCCCTGCTGGAGTCCCCTACCGCCTGTCTTGAATAGACTCCCGGCACCCTTTTCCTCAGCCTTCTTTTCAAGAGAAATCTTTCTCCAGCAGGATTCTTATGCTAATTGAGCAAGTGTGTGCTAGGGACTAGAGAGGGCTTCCCTCCTGTGGGGTGGGTGGAGTTGTCCTAGAACCCCCACCTCTGGGCAGCCCTTCCTGAGTTTGTGACCAGGTGGGCTGGTGGGCTGCAGAGGGTTAGAAGGGAGGTGTCTGTGCAGTATGCTAGTGGGCCACCCTTAGGGAGGGTTATAGCATCTTTTTCTTTTTTTGCAGAACCCGGGATTGAACTCAGGACCTTGCACTTGCCAGGCAGGCACTTGTGCCCCTGAGCTATCACCGTGGCCCCCTCATTTTCTTTTTAAATTTCTCTTGCTCTCTCTCGCGTGCTCTCTCTCTTTCCCTTCCTCCCTCCCTTCCTCTCTCCCTCTCTCCCTCTCTCCCTTCCCCCCCTGCTCTTTCTGTTATGGCCTGCTCAGCCTGCCCTGGATGTGGGGCTGTTGCAGCATGTGGTGCCAGGAATTGAACAGCTGTCCCTGTGGTCGCCTAAGCTTGCCTCAGCAGGTACTTCAGACCGTTGAGCTATCTCTCCAGCCCTATAGAGTCTTTTTCAAATAATGTGGGCTTAGGGCAGGGGAGATAGCTCTATGGCACAAGTGCCTGCCTGGCAAGTACAAGGTCGTGAGTTCGAACCCTGGTCCCGCAAAAAAAAAAGAAAAAGTGGGCTTCCCAGGCTTGGGCAATAGGTCCTACAGTTTAAATAATGTATGTAAAGTAAACAATAATGTATGAAACCTCTGAAGATAAGTCCCACACTCACATAGGACTGACTTAGCATCCTGTTGTACCTAGGGTGGGTCCTCTGTGGCCTCCAACCCCCACCCCACCCCCAAGGCCTACCTGAGGTGCTTGTGAACTGCAGTCAGGTATTTTTCAGAGGAAGCTCAAAAGTGAAGACAGCCTGAGAAGGGGTCCAGAGCTAGGTCCCCTCCCTCACTGTCACCTGACTTTCCAGTTTGCCACCTTTGACAGCTTCTAGATCCAAGAATCTGAGCAACTACCTCAGTCTCCTTCTTCCTTAGTCCTTCTCTCTCACAGCCTTGGCTCTACTGTCAGCTGGTAGTGTGGTACTGAGCCTGGCATGGCCCCTCACTTGGCCTCAGTACCTTCAGGTGTGGAGTGGAGCTGGTGCCTGTCCTCTGACTTCCTCTCTTATACATGTGCCCCATGTTCTACTGTCTCCGTAGTTTCCAAAGAAAAGGATTTGGTTGGTGATTTTGGAGGGCTAATTTTTTTTTTCTTGTTTCAGAACTTTTGTTTGTTTGTTTATTTATTTATTTTTATGGCCGGCTCAGCCTGCCATGAGGGCAGGGCTGACACAGCATGTAGTGCCGGGGATCGAACCTTGGTCCCTGCAGCCACCTAAGCTTTCCTAAGCAGGTGCGTTAGACCACTGAGCCATCCTGCCGGGCCCTTGGGGGACTAATTTTTTTTTTTTGGGGGGGGGGGACTAATTTGAGGGAGGAAAAGGACAATTATTTTTCCTGTACCACTTCAGAGAAATGAGGTCCTGTTCTGTCTAGTGTGTGTCGTAGTATTTCATTCAGCCAGCTGCCAGCTGCAGGTGGCCTGCAATTGCTCTAACCACCACAGATCTGGCCCTTCCCAAGGAGCAGGGTGGTGGGCAGCTGGCTGACAGGTATCTGCCAGGGTCACATGGAATGATGAGGATTCAGAGGTGCAGGATCCTAACCCTTCTACCACCCTCACTTTATAGTCAGGGAAAGTGAGGCTCCCAGGAGTTGACTTGCAGAATGACCTTGGATCTGAAATTTGGAGATGTGAACTGTGCAGTACAGAGCTAGGGCTGGAATTGTGGAAAGTTGGCCAGACTGTGGGAGGGGCTAGGGTCCCAAGGACCTGCAGTGACAGTGGCTGCCTGGGACTTTCTGGGTTTGTCCACTAAGAGTGGGTGTACTGTGGAGGCGTTCACCAGTGGGCCTCAGGGAGCAGTGGGGGCATGTGTAAGGGGTCTCTGAGGGACTTTCCCCACCCTCACCCCCCTGCTTCCCCTGCAGCGGTGGAAACACAGAGCACGAGCTCAGAGGAGATGGTTCCCAGCTCACCCTCGCCCCCACCGCCTCCTCGGGTCTACAAGCCGTGCTTCGTGTGCAATGACAAGTCCTCTGGTTACCACTATGGGGTCAGCTCATGTGAAGGCTGCAAGGTGTGTAATGGTGGGGTGGGCGGATTGGGGACCCGGGCTTACCTGGGGAAGAGCAGAGATCAGCAACTCAGGTGCGATGTGTGAGTGGGTGTGTGTGGAGCTGGCAGGGGGCCCTGGCACGGGTCCCTGGCACATAGTGATTAATAGACAGGGGCCAGGCCTGAGGCCACCTGTATGGCCTGTGAGAGGTTGCTACTCTCAGCATCCTGCTGTGTGACACTCCACCTACCCCGCAACTCCAGGGCTTCTTCCGACGCAGCATCCAGAAGAATATGGTATACACGTGTCATCGGGACAAAAACTGTATCATCAACAAGGTGACCAGGAATCGCTGCCAGTACTGCCGGTTACAAAAGTGCTTTGAAGTAGGCATGTCCAAAGAAGGTAGGCTCCTATAGCTGGTCTGGGCAGAAGCACTCCAGTCCGACCCTGTGGTTACCTGGCTTCCCTCTGGCCACCCCTAGCTCTTTGACTCCTGAGACCTAACCTGCCCTGGGGTGCTGTCTCCTCCCAGACCAGTCCTATTTGATTAGCTTCATTTAACCAGGAGGCCCCACCCTTTCCCCTTTTCTCACTCTTGAACTCTTCTTCTGAAGAAGTAAGTGGAAGTTAAGGTTTCAAATTCCCTTGTTTCTTGAGGCAGGACAGTGGGCTTGCCAGCTCCCTCCCCTCCCCTGTTCCCAGGGCCAGCCTGAGATGGATCTGGGGTGGCCCCTCCTTTCCATCCCCCCCATTGTGCTGCCAAGGCTATAAGTGGATATCCTGCCCCTGCATATCCTGCCCCCCTCTCCCCAGCTCCTACAGGGTGACAGGAAGGGCAGGATGGAGCCGAATGGCCTGGGGAAGGAGCAGGGGCTGCAAGCCCTGGGTGGGGTTGGAGAGAGGCAGCCTGGGAATAGGAGTTAATGTAGGAGATAGAGGAACTGGTACACTGTCCCCTAGGGCTGGAGGGCTGCTATCAGGGAACAGATGTCATGGCAAAGGGTGGGTATGTTAAGTTAGGGTCAGGGAGGACATTGAAAGGGAGGTTCAGAGGATCTTGACCTTCCTCCTTGTGCCTCCACCCCCAAGCTGTGCGGAATGACAGGAACAAGAAGAAGAAAGAGGTGAAGGAAGAAGGGTCACCTGACAGCTATGAGCTGAGCCCGCAATTAGAAGAGCTCATCACCAAGGTCAGCAAGGCCCATCAGGAGACCTTCCCCTCGCTCTGCCAGTTGGGCAAGTACACCACGGTGAGAAACGAGCAGACCCCCACAGAGGGCAGAATGTGTAGGGGCTGTGTTGGAGGCTGTGATCTGGTGCTGAGGACTGGGAAGGCCTGGGCACAGAGAGGAGAGCCTTGGGTACTGGCAAACTGGAGAGGGAGCTCCAGGGTGGCCTTTTTTAGTCTGACCTTCATCCCTTCTCCTTCCCTGCAGAATTCTAGCGCAGACCACCGGGTACAGCTGGATCTGGGGCTGTGGGACAAATTCAGTGAGCTGGCCACCAAGTGCATCATCAAGATCGTGGAGTTTGCTAAACGGTTGCCTGGCTTTACAGGGCTTAGCATTGCTGACCAGATCACTCTGCTCAAGGCTGCCTGCCTGGACATCCTGGTAAGTTTGGTCCTCTCTCAGGGTCAGGCCACAGCCTGGCCTTCATAGGTGACTCCTTCGCATAGCCCTTCGGCCATCTGAGATTCCTCACATCTCTACTCTAGCTTTTTTGTCTCGGCCCTTGCCCCCACCCAGATTCTGATCCTAGGTTTTGGATGTGTGTGTGTTGGGGGAGGGGCATTTTGTGATTGAATTTAGGGGCTTTGCATTGAGCTATATCCTCAAGCTCTTTTATTTATTTATTTATTTATTTATTTAGAGACCGGGTCTCACTATGCAGTTCAGGCTGGCCTTGAATTCACTTTTGTAACCCAGGCTGGTCTCGAACTTGCACCGATCCTCCTGCCTCAGCCTCCCAAGTGCTGGGATTACGGCATGCGCCACCATGCCTGGCAAGCTCTTTATTTATTTATTTATTTATTTATTCTTGTTTCAGAACCTTTGTTTGTTTATTCACTCATTTTTATGGCCGGCTCGGCCTGCCCCGAGGGCAGGGCTGGGGCAGCATGTGGTGCCGGGGATCGAACCAAGGTCCCTAAAGCTGCCCAAGCTTTCACAAGCAGGTGCTTTAGACCACTGAGCCCTTTTATTGATTTATTTTTTATTTTTATTTTTATTTTTTGGCTGGCTTAGGCTGCCTTAAGGGTGGGTCAGGTAAGGCATGTGGAGCTGGGGATCAAACCCTGGTCCCCTGTGTCTTTTTTAATTTTTTGTACTTAATATGGTGTCTAGATTGGACTTGGTAATGATTCTCCTATTTTCAGCCTCATAAGTGCTCAGATTATAGGCATGCACCACCATACCCCATCTCAGTCGCCAGCTCAGTGCTCCCTGGGAGCTGGCACAGCATGCCACTGAGCCCTGGCTGCTGTGCTCTGCCTAACCAGGTGCTTTAGTCCACTGAGCTATCAGGCCAGCCCTTATTTTTTATCTTTTTGTGTGTGTGTGTATGTGACTGAGGTTCGAACTCATGACTTTGCACTTGCCAAGCAGGTACTTGTGCCATGGAGCTATCTCCCTGGCCCCTATTTTTTGTCTTTTTGAGACAGGTTCTCACTATATAGTTTAGGCTTGCCTTGAGCTCACTTTGTAGCTCAGGCTAGTTTGAGACTCCTGTGTTAGTCTCCCCACTGTGTTCAACACCACACATAGCTTTTCGTGTGTGTGTGAGGCAGACTCTTGATGAGTGGCTAAATTGCCCAGGCTGGACTTGAAAGTTTGAGCCTCTTGCCTCAGCCTCTAGAGTGCTGAGATTACAGGTGTGCAGCATCACAGCTGGCCTAATACTAGACTTTCGGCCCCCCTTGCTTTATCCTGCTTTCTGCTCCCCACCTCCAGATCTTTTGCCTCTCTGCCTTCCTACCCATGCCAACTTCAGGTTGCACTTACTGGGACCTAACTCCTCATTCGTCTTTGATTTTGCTCTTTTTTTGCTCTACTTATGAGCTCTTCCTCAAACACAGCACCAACCCTCCTTCTCCCCCACCTCCAGATGCTTCGAATCTGCACAAGGTACACCCCAGAGCAGGACACGATGACCTTCTCCGATGGGCTCACTCTGAACCGGACCCAGATGCACAATGCTGGCTTTGGACCTCTCACAGACCTCGTCTTTGCCTTTGCTGGGCAGCTCCTGCCCCTGGAGATGGATGACACAGAGACAGGGCTGCTCAGCGCCATCTGCCTCATCTGTGGAGGTGCGAGGGCGCCCCCTGGCGTATGCTTGGACTCCCTTCCCACCACATTCCACACCTGATCTCTGACCAGGTGGGGGACTTTGGTCTCTTCTCCTGGGATTATTGCACCTCGCTCCAGCCAGACCTCTCAGATACTAAGGAAAGTCGGGCGAGGTGGCATACACATGTAAGCCCAGCACTCAGGAGACTGAGGCAGGAGGATCGCTATAAATTTGAGACCAGCCTGGGCTATATAGTGAGTTCAAGGCCAACCCAAACTTTGAAGTGAGACCCTTTCTTAATAAGAACTGAAAAGGCCATACAGGCTTCCCAGAAACCTAGAAATTAAGACTGAAAAAGGGGAGCAGAGCCAGGGGAGTTGAGACATGCTAGGTACTGGTGCTGGAATAGGAGTGCTTTAAGAGAAAAAAATCCTTGCTGAATGGGAGAAGGAAGGACTTTATGTTTTGTTATGGCAAGCTAAACAACAACAACAACAACAACAAAAAACCCCAAAACTTTATTTATTTATTTATTTATTTATGGCCAGCTAAACAGGGATATAGCCTGATGGGGCTGAGGGACAACAGAAAAGAGATTGAGGGGCCAGGGAGATAGCTCAGTAGAATAAATGCTTGCCTACCAACCATAGGGTCTTGAGTTCAATCCCTGGTACTGAAAAAAAGAGGTTGATGGGAGAAGAAATGTGGAATCTGGAGGCTTATAGCACAAGGACCATTGGGGAACAGCCACCTGTCACTGTGTCCTGCCCCTCTCACACCATTGTGCTTGTGTCCATAGACCGCATGGACCTAGAGGAACCTGAAAAAGTAGATAAGCTTCAGGAGCCACTGCTGGAAGCCCTGAGGCTATATGCCCGTCGCCGGCGGCCCAGCCAGCCCTACATGTTCCCAAGGATGCTCATGAAGATCACCGACCTCCGTGGCATCAGCACCAAGGGTTAGTCATGAGTGAGCCTTTGCTCTGTCTTTCCAGGCCTGTAGGGCTCCCAGGCCACACAGGTGACCAAGCAGAGATTGGAACAGTGTGACTGAAAACCAGCTGACCTACGCTGGCCTTATCCTAATGGAGAAACACTGTCAGATTCCTTTCCTTTCTTTAAACATTGCTAGGGATTGAACCCACGATTCCATGTGTACCAAGCACCTCCTATACTTTATTTTTTTTTTATCTTTCTTTCTTTCTTTCTTTCTTTCTTTCTTTCTTTCTTTCTTTCTTTCTCTCTCTCTCTCTCTCTTTCTTTCCTTCCTCTTTTTCTGTTATAGTGGGCTCAGCCTGCCATGTTGTGCTGGGGATCGAACCACAGTACATGTGGTTGCCTAAGCAGGCACTTTAGACCGCTGAGCTATCTCGCTGGCCCCAACCTCCTATACTTTTTTTTTTTGTAGGACTGGGGTTTGAACTCATGACCTTGCACTTGCCAGGCAGGTACTTGTGCCAGGTAGCTATCTCTCTAGCCCACAATTAAAAAAAAAAAAACAAGCCGGGCGTGGTGGCTCACGCCTGTAATCCCAGCACTCGGGAGGCTGAGGCAGGAGGATTGGTGAGAGTTTGAGACCAGCCTGGGCTACAAAAGTGAGCTCAGGACCAGCCTCAACTGCATAGCAAGACCCTGTCTCAAAAAGACAAAAAAAAATAAAAAAATAAAAAAATAAAAAAATAAAACAAAACCAAAACTTCATGTATGTATGTATGTATGTATGTATGTATGTTTTACACTATATTTTTTAAAGAATTATTTTATTTTATTTATTATTTTTATTCTTGTTTCAGAACCTTTGTTTGTTTTTATTCACTCATTTTTATGGCCGGCTCAGTCCGCCCTGAGGGCAGGGCTGGCGCAGCATGTGGTGCTGGGGATCGCACCGCAGTCCCTGAAGCTGCCCAAGCTTCCCCAAGCAGGCGCTGTAGACCACTGATCCATCCCGCTGGGCCCCTGTATGTTTTGTTATGGCAAGCTAAACAACAACAAAAACCCCCAAAACTTTATTTATTTATTTATTTATGGCCAGCTAAACAAAAAAATCCCAAAACTTTATTTATTTATGTTATGACTGGCTCAGCCTGCTTTGGGGGTGGGGCTGGCGCAGCACGTGGTGCCGGGGATCAAACTGCTGTCCATGAGGTTGCGTAAGTTTGCCTAAGCAGGTTCTTTAGACTGCTGACCTATCTCGCCAACCCTCTTATACTTTTTTTTTTTTTTCAGACAGGGTCTTGTTGTGCAGTTCAGGCTGACATTGAGCTCACTTTTGTAGCCTAGGCTGGTCTCAAACTTGCACCAATTCTCATGCCTCAGCCTCCCAAGTGCTGGGATTACAGGTGTGCGCCACCACACCTGGCTATCCTCTTATACTTTTTTATACTTCATTTTCCTGTTTTTCCAACTGGGTTCTATTTATTCCTACCTCCTACACTAATGGTGAGAACGGAATGAGTTTACACACAGTGCTTAGAAAGATGAATTAGGCAAATGTGGGGTGCGTGCCTATAATCCCAGCATTCTGGGAGCCTGGAGGAGCAAACGTTTCAAGCCCAGCCTGGGGGATTCAGCAAGCCATCTCAAAAAAATGAAAAACAACAACACAAGGAGCAGAGATGGTAGTGCATTCCTAGTGTAATCCTAGTGTTCTGAAAGGTTGATGTAGATTTGAACGTTCAAACTCAGCCTTGGCAATTTATCAATTTAGTGACACTCCTTCCTCTAAAAATAAAAAGGGGTAGACCTGAAGATCAGAGGCAGAGTATTGAACTAGCATGTGTGAAGCCCTGAGTTCAATCCCCAGAACCACAGTGGGGAAAGAGTAAATGAAAAATTCAACTATAGTAAGGCACATGCCTATAGTCCCAGCAGTCAGGAGGCTGAGACAGGAGAATCACTCATGAGCATTGGAGGCTAGCCTGGGCTACATAGTAAGTTCAAGGTCACTTGAACTACATAGTGAGACTTTGTCTCAAACAAACAAAAGAGGCCTGAAGATGTGAAAGCTGGGTTTAAAAAAAGTTCAGGAGCTGGTTGGTCTCAAGGGCATGTGCTTCTGCCCTTCTGAGACTCTGCCTCTCTGTTGTAGGTGCAGAAAGGGCCATTACCCTGAAGATGGAAATTCCAGGCCCGATGCCACCGTTGATCCGAGAAATGCTGGAGAACCCTGAAATGTTTGAGGACGACTCCTCACAGCCTGGTCCCAACCCCAAGGCCTCCAATGAAGATGAGGCCCCCAGAGGCCAGAGCAAAGGGAGACGGAGTCCCCAGCCTGACTAGGCCCCCTGACCTCCTCCGCTGTGGGGTTGGGCTCCAGGCAGCAGACGACCATCTCCCAGACACCACCAGTGACTAGGGAAGGACCTGCTCTGCCCTCTCCCCACCTTTCCAAGGAGCTCCTTGTTTTGCCAATGTTTCCAGGGGTGCCTCTGTATTCACGCCTTCCTGCTCTGAGTCTCCTGCTCTAGTCCTGGGAGCCTACCCGGCTCCCAGCAGGAGGAAGAGCAGAGGGGTGAGCCTGAGTCTGAACTGTACAATCACAGCACTGCCCCTCAGATATCAGGGACTCAGGCTCCCCAGGTTAGGAGGAAGCTCTGTAATCCCATAGCTCCTCTCTGTGCTGGGTGCTTGGTCCTCTTTGAGCAAACAGGAACACTAGAGAGCACAAGGGGGGCCCAGGTGGGCTAAGCCCACTCTCTTGCCCCTGCTCTTGGTGCCTAATGCTGTGTGATGCACGTTGCCCTGGTACCGGGGCCTCATGCCAGGTCTGGGGCATGGCGGGTGGGGCCCTGCATTTCTGGAGTGACATGAGGATGAAAGGGACAGTTGCAGGCCTGTTCTGCACCTCTTTGCTAGGGTGCAGCGTTTACCCGTGGCCTCCTCCGTTACGAGCCCCTCCCCCAGCCTTGTCAAGTGCCTTGGGCTCCTCCTGACCCCCATCTCAGCCATCGGGCAGGGACCCTCTACACTACAGAAGGGCCAGGGAGCCCTCTCCTCCTAGTGCCTTCCAACCTGTACTCCAGAGCAGCTTGGCCCAGGAGGGGAGCTGCTGCTTAGCTGATCCCACCAAACCCGAGGAAGCCTCTATTTATTTATTAGCTTTTGTTTACACCCTGGAATGACCCCTTCCTCTAGGGGTTTTGGGAGGGGGACCCCAGGACCTCGGACTCCTCCCTTTTTCCTCCAATCCCCAGTTTGTATTTAGCTGCCAATTAAGATTCCGCTGGCTCCCCTTTTTCTCTGGGGGGTCAGGGTGCTGTCCCCACCCCTCTGTTTACATCTCCTCTCCATCTGTATCGCGTCTGCATATTGCTGAGTTTTCTATTTTTGCAAAATAAAGTCATGGAAACTCGTGGGTCTGTGGCTCTCTGTAGGTGCAGCAGGGGAAGTGGTAGTGAGGGAAGTGGCTGGCTGGCCTGGGGAGGGGCCTGGGCAAGGGGCAGAGCTAATCTGCTAGGTTTTTCAGCTTCCTTAGGGGAATAAGAAAGGATCAAGAGTGCTTGATGGGGTGAGGAGGGAAGGATGGGAGCCCCAGGGGCATCCATGAGTACCTGGGCTGCCCCCAGCCCCAGGGGTGGTGCTGGGACCCATGGGCCTTGGGCTGTGTGTGTGGGTGTGTCTGCTTCTCTCACCCTCAGTGAGCTGTCCTACTCTTTGTGACCCCCTAGTAACCCACAGCTTGCCCTCTCTCATCTCCACTCACTCCCAGGGCCCAGTGACTTCCAAGTATCTCCTCACCTCTGCAGTGACCTTGGCAAGGCCCTGGGACTCCACCATGTCCTGTACTGCCTTCCACTTGCCCTCTGGGACTCCCTCTACTGCTCCCCATCCTGCCCAGTTCTCCAGGACAGTGCTTTGTGTACCCTGTCCCTGGCTTGTTTGCTTTTTTTAATTTTAGTACAGGGTCTACAGGGTCTCACTACACGGATTGATCTCACAGTGATCCTCCTGTTTTCAGTCTCCCAAGCACTGGGATTACAGGTGCATGCTACCATACCCAGTCTCAGTTGCTGTCTCAGTGCACCCTGGGGGTGGGGCCAGCACAGCAAGCCTGGTATCGAACATTGGATAGCTTCTGCCCTCTTCCTAAGCAGGTGCTTTAGTCCACTGAGCTATCTGGCTGGCTCTTTTATTTATTTATTTATTTATTTATTTATTTATTGTGAGTTCTCTAAAGTTCAGGCTGGCCTTGAGCTTACCATGTAGTTCAGGCTGGCTTCAAACTCACAGTCCTCCTGCCTCAGCCTCCTAAGTGCTGGGCTTATAGGCGTGAACCACTACTCCCTGGTGCAGACCTGGAAGCCCAGAACCTACAGGCTTTCTTCACTAGTGAACTGTGCATATGGGAAAGAGGCTGAGAATGTAGGATAGAAGAGTGAAGGAAAGCAGAAGAAAAAGTGAAAGAAGATGAAAAGGAAACCACAGGGCCTATGGGGAAAGAGGGTCATTGCTATGGTAACAGCCCCCAGTTGTGGGGGAAGGGGAAAGGTCCTGGGTGTCTCTTAGCCACGGGCAGGCTAGAGAAGGGCTCTCCTTGCAGCAGGTAAGCTTCCAGGATCCATTGGCACATACTGAACACTGGCCACAAAAGGGCACTTTGCTGTGTGCTATGGCTACAACAGACAGCCTCACGACCGGTTCTTGTCCCCGGGGTACCCCTAGTAGGGGAGACGGCTCTGTAAACATAGCTTTGTGTCCACGTCCCTCAAGCTCCCTGTGGCCAGCCATGGTCAACACAAATGCCATACGTATTTTCCACAGCCTGTTCCTCCAGGTTCATCATGCCTCAGCTTCAGTGGCATCCAGCACACTACTCCTTTCTCCTCCACCTTCCTCAGGCTCCATGACTCCCATTCTTTGGTCCCCACGTCACATTTTCCAAGCCTGGCCCTATGCTCCTCTTCAACTTTCTAGGTGTGTGGACCTCAAGTTTGCTCCAGCCTCCCCTCTTCTCACTCGTCACTTCTCATTCCTGCTGATTCTTTCATGGAGAGACCAGTACGTGCCCAGTAGTCTTTCTTTTTTTTTTTTTTTTTTTTTTTTTTTTTAGACAGGGTCTCACTATACAGTTCAGGCTGGCTTTGAGCTCACTTTTGTAGCCCAGGCTGGTCTTGAACTCACCATCGATCCTCCTGCCTCAGCCTCCCAAGTGCTGGGATTATAGGTGTGTGCCCCCACACTTGGCTATGCCCAGTAGTCTTGTAAGCACGGAAATGCATCATTTCACTTAATTCTCACCACAGCAGCCACAAGAAAGATTAAGGAACATTGCTAAAGGCTTTACTGCTTACTTGTAAAAGAGGTGGGCTAAAGTTTGGGTATTTGGTTCCAGAGATCGGTGCTGTAAAGCACACAGATACAATCAGTGGTCCTTATTATTATTATTATTTTTTTTTTTTTTTGGTCTTTTTTTTGAGACAGGGTCTCGCTATGCAGTTGAGGCTGGTCCTGAGCTCACTTTTGTAGCCCAGGCTGGTCTGGAGCTCACACCAATCCTCCTGCCTCAGCCTCCCGAGTGCTGGGATTACAGGCGTGAGCCACCATACCCGGCTGATCCTTATATTTTCAAAATGAACAATAATGTCTAACTTCCCCTCTCCACAGTACTTGCTGCCTCCATATTGCTTCCTACTCTGGTCTTTCCAGTATGAGGAAGTGGGAGATCACTAAGAGAGGCAGACGTGCACACAAATCCAAAGCCAGCTGCTGGCTAGCTACAGAACCCTGGGAAAAATTCTTTATTCCCTGCGTCTGAGCCTCAATCTCTGCATCTCTAAATCGGGGCTGGGGAGAGGGCCTGACATGTATCTGCTGAGGTTGCTGTGAGCACTAACAGTAGCATGGCAGTGCTCAAATTGCAAGGCCTCAGTTGATGAGCAGCCTGCTTCCAGATTGCTGGGTCACCCACTCTTGGTGGCCCAACCTCTCCCCTGTCTGCTCTTCCTTCTCTCAGATCAGCCACCCCCAAAAGCCTCTCCCCCAGGGTGTGTCACTTCCTCCTCTGTAGCCTTCAGATCAGTGCACAAGGGCTGTGGCTGCCATCAGACGAAGGGCTGCTCTGCGCACACCTGTGAGTAACAGGGCCTTGGGCCCTCCCGTTTCCTCTCCTTTCAAGCCCAGCCACCTGGTCCCAAGCTCATTGGCAGAAGGCTCTGGTCTGGACATCTAGGATGCAGCCGAGCCTTGAAAGAGGCTCTAACTTTGCAGCATCTCTAGGATGCCTTGCTCCTGTTCCCTTCTCTGGCATCACAGAACTCCCTCTTTCATTGATTTCCCAATAGAGGACTTCCAGGGAGGGAAAGAAGAAGAGGATGTACAGTGCTAACTTTGTTGCCTGCCATTTGCCAAAGTTATGCCAAAGTAGGCTTCTCCCACATCCCCAGTGGCCATTCCTGATGCCAAGACTTTGTTCTCAGCCCAAGCTTGTTTTCAGGTAGTGCCTTGGGCACAGACCTCATGCTCCCAGTGACAGTTGTTTTCCTACCTTGTGACACTGAGTGGGCACCAGAGAGTCTTCTACTTGGCATGGGAGATGTGGGTGGCTTGAGAAGAGGCTCGGTTTCTTGGTACCTGAGAGGTATCAATCACAGTGGGACATCCAGAGTGGCCTGGTTCTCCAATAGCGCGTGACAGTTTTATCTCCAGGGTTGTTTCCTCTAAGAATGACAGGTGCTTTTTAACCTTTATTATTATTTTTTATTGTTTCAGAACCTTCATTTGTTTATTCACTCTTTTTTATGGCCGGCTCAGCATGCAGAGAGGGCTGGCGCAGCATGTGGTGCCGGGGATCGTACCGCGGTCCCTGAAGCCGCCCAAGCTTTCCCAGGCAGGCGCTTTAGACCACTGAGCCATCCCACCGGGCCCGCTTTTTAACCTTTAAACAAAGGACTAGCCAAGGAAGGCAAAGAGTTTCTGAGTGAATTGGTTTATTGCAATGTATAGAAAAGCAGGATAAGCAAAAATAAGTAAAAGTGATATATGAAAATATAGGCAGAAGTAGATAGAAAATCATTCAATGTTAGTAACAAATCAAACACTCTAGGACATTCTCCAAATGGCCTAGGTGGCACTTTGACTGGATGGAATGCCATCAAGCCAACAACTGCAAAGTTAAAATACCGTGCTTTTAGACAATGTCTGGTGGCCACCAGATTTGCAGAGTGCAGGTCATAACAAATAGGTTTCAGGTGGCTGTCTGAAGACTCTGGTATTAATTGTTCCAGAGGATGTGTTAGTGCAACTTCCACATGTCAGTTTCTTCAAGGGAAGGTCCTGGATACCACTCTCTTATTTGCCTACTGGCTCACAGTTGTCAACGTAGCTCTGGGTTAGCCAGTTGTTCAGGGTAACTATCAGGAAGCACCTGGTTGGTTATGGCTTGTGTTACAAAAGAAAACTCAAAATGGAGTTTGTGTTGTCAAAGTATAGTTGTGTTAACCATTCAAATGTCAATTTATGGGCTGGGTGTGGTGGCTCACACCTGTAATCCCAGCACTGGGAGGCTGAGGCAGGAGGATTGGTGCGAGTTCGAGACCAGCCTGGGCTACAAAAGTGAGCTCAGGACCAGCCTCAACTGCATAGCGAGACCCTGTCTCAAAAAGACAAAAAAAAAAAAAAAAAAAAAAGTCAATTTATGAACCACAGTATAGCTTAGTGGTAGAACAATTACCTAGTGTGTATGAGGCTCTTGGCATAATGCCTGGCCCCAGAAAATTAATTTTACTTGGAGTTGAAAGAGTCAAAGCAAAGCAAAACACAGGGGGCCATGAGGTGCATGCTAGAGGCAGAACTGAGTCTTGGGGAGCAAAGGAGTGACTGAAGACCCCCAAGGAAAGAGAAATGGGACTCAGTGGAGTTCACTGGGGTGAATGGGGAGAAGACAGCCCATGCTGGTGCTGGTGCTGGTGCTGGTGCTGGAGAGGAGCAGAGCAGCAGATGCGCCCAAAGGTGTGACTTGTTTCAATCCCCAATCTACTTCCTGTTCACTGTTCAGGCTTGGCTCACTCTTGGGGACTTAGGTTTCTTTCTGAAAAAAGGAGGGGGTTGAAGTAGAAGATTCATCATTCTATAGTTAGGATCAGACAGGAAAAGGAAGTAAAACAAAGAACTGTAAAGAAGTAGAAAAGAGAAAAGCTACGGAGAGATGTAATAGATTTTTTTTTTGAGACAGGGTGTCCCTATGTAATTCAGGCTAGCTTTGAACTAATTAGCTGGCCTTATGGAGATCCTCTTGCCTCAGCCAAGTGAATGCTGTGATTACAGGCGTGCACCACTACAACCAGTTAGAATTTTTGAATAGGAAGGAGAAAGAAGAAAGAGGGAGGGGCCCGGCGGGATGGCTCGGTAGTCTAAAGCGCCTGCTTAGGAAAGCTTGGGCGGCTGCAGGGACTGAGGTTCGATCCCGGGCACCACATGCTGCACCAGCCCTGCCCTCAGGGCAGGCTGGGCTGGCCATAAAAATAAACAAACAAACAAAAAGTTCTGAAAGAAGAAAAAAATAAAATAAAATTTAAAAATTCTTTAAAAAAGCCGGGCGTGGTGGCTCACGCCTGTAATCCCAGCACTTGGGAGGCTGAGGCAGGAGGATTGGTGTGAGTTCGAGACCAACCTGGGCTACAAAAGTGAGTTCAAGGCCAGCCTCAACTGCATAGCGAGACCCTGTCTCAAAAAGACAAAAAAAAGAAGAAGAAGAAAGAGAGAGGAAGAATTGAAAGCAGAGAGGGAGAGGGTTAGGGAAGAGAAAGCCTCAAGTCCAGGGCCCCCTACCAAGGGGATGAGTGGGCTGGAGGTCTCTGGGTTTGCTCTCTCCTGCGAATCCCTGTGGCCCCACCTGTGAGATGAGTCAAAGCTGGCTTTCGTGCAGCATCTCCAGCTTCCCCGACCACAGCACACAGAGCTAGTAGGGCTGAGGTTACACAGGGCTGGCTTCTCGAGGGTGGGGCGCAGTACCCAACGGCCTGAGGTCAGGGAGGGTGGGGAACAGGATAGCTGTGTTCAAAGTCTAGAAACCCCACCCCTTCTCCACACTCCCCACACAGCATCTGGACCTGAACCTGGGCCCAGGCTGGGGAGGAGGCAGTGACTTCCAGGCAAGGTATCAGTGTCCCTTCCCAAGGGCAGCTGACTAGTGTGGATAGCTATGACCCCTGAGGAAGCACAGGACAAGATGCTATCTACTGATCCTGCATGTCCTCCTCTAGGGATTTATGTTATAATCACTTGTATACACGTGAACTGATAAGCCTGCTATTTATCCTTGCAGCATTTTTTTTTTTAAAAAACAGGGCCTCATATATCTTTTTGAGACAGGGTCTCAGTATGCAGTTCAGGCTGGCCTTGAGCTCACTTTTGTAGCCCAGGCTGGTCTCGAACTCACACCGATCCTCCTGCCTCAGCCTC
>PVJA010025297.1:0-30928 GCA_004027025.1 Myocastor coypus
TTCCTCAGTGAGATAAACAAGCCATGCATTGTTCTGTCCTCCTCCACCCCCAGGCTTCCCTTCCTGCCTAGCTGGTAGGTGGAATGTGCCCTTTGGGGGAGGCTAGAGGAACAACAGAAAGCAAACGGAGCTAATCAAGAGTATTTTCTTTTTGCTTTTCTTTTTCCACTTTCAAAAGGGGAAAGAGCCCATGGTACACTATGAATCAAACCTCAGGCTAAATATAATATCAAGGAACGGGAGAAATAGTTTCTTTATTTCCTACATTGGGTAGATCCATGATTCTCTTTCTGATTGTGCGCTCCCACCAAGTGTCTTTTAAAGAAACTACTGGGAACCAGGTACAGAGACAGATGATACTATCAAAACTATTGGGGTGACATTCCCACTAGAGCAGATGGAGATCAGCTCATTCCACAACTGCTCCCTCTTCCTCCCCTTACCGTTCACAACGATCTTTATAAGGACTCCTTCTGAGAGCCAATTTCTGAATAATCTACCCCTTCTGACTGCATATGCCTTTTTTTTTTTTTTTTTTTTTTTTGCGGGACCGGGGTTCAAACTCAGGACCTTGCACTTGCCAGGGAGGCACTGGTGCCATGGAGCTATCTCCCTGGCCCCATGCATATGCCTTTCACGCCCACACCCAAACCCAGTTCTGGTCTTCTGAGCACCTGGAAAAGAAGCCATTTTTACTTCGCCCTCAGGATATGAGGTTGATTCTGTTGTATGGAAATCAGCCCTGCTAAATAGCAGGATGTTGCTTTCCCCCACCAGATCTTCTAATCCCTGCCCCACATCTCCAACTTTTCTTACCTTCCCTTACCCAAGGATTTCTCAAGTATGCCCTGTCTATACCCACTTGCCTTTCAGCTCATTGGGGACTGCGCTACTCTCATCCTTCCACCTTCCCTACCTCAGTCAGTTGCTTAATCATACGTGTACCTGTAGTCATTGTTTCCTCAGCCTCACCTAGCCACTGACAGGGCCAGACTGCTGTCAAACTAGTTGCCCTTTATTGTGTGAGGATGTGCGGGTTGGCAAACCTCATCAGACAAGCACGTGCATGTGCCAGTGGAAGATAGAAGATCCTTTGTAAGCAAAATATTAGGAAAGGCAGGGTACCAAGGCCTGAGCACTAATGTAAGAACAGATTGTTTATACTGGTGCTTTATGGATTAGGGATTATTCTCCACTATAATGATACTCAAAACCCAGTTATCACACCAGCAACAGTAGCACTCTGAAGTTCATCAATTAGTCAAAGTTTGGGCTACACATCAGACTTGCTGAGTTGGATCTACATCTTAACAATATTCCCAGATGACCTATATAGCTACAGAAGTACGAATAGTGTGCTACCCGAGCATATAGATTTAGCTTTGAACCTAGCCCTGACAAGTTCTTTTTCTTCCATCTCTGTTTGGATTGAAGAAATCCATTTTCTGCTATTAATATTATTTTGTCATTTTTGGTGGGAGATAATAACAGATCCAATTATCAAGTGCCTGACATTTGCCAAACATATGAGGTTCTATGACATGCTGAAGGCGAAAGAACTAGTGAGTGGCAGAGCTGTAGCTGTAAACCAACTCCTTATGCTTCCATGAACCCTCCGACTTTCCTCCGAATGATATCACCACACTGTTGACGAAAGTCCATGAGACTTCCCTGTGAGGCCAAGAGAGAAGAGTGGCTAGGGCCTCTGGGCATGACTTCCCCAAGGAGGAAAAGTCCTAACATGCTTTTTGTCATAATGGAGCTTGTGTAAGCCTCCTCAGAAGCCAAAAATTACTGGAATTGGGGCCAGAGGCCAAGGGAAAAGGGAAAAGGAATTAGAAGTCTTATGAAGGGAAAACCCTAACTAAATCTCTAAGAGAATATAAATTCTGATGCTTGAGTCTGGCTTTTGGGGTGCGATAAACTCATGTGGGGCTGCTCTGGATTCTCACTAATGGACAGGTCATCAAATATGTCATTTGGCACCTCACGATGCAGCCTAGGACTACATTATATTTTGCTGTAGCTTGAAGGGTCATTTATGATGATTGAGTTCAATGGTTTATTTTTCCGAGAGGAAACAGAAGCCCAAAGAAGGGGAGTAATTTGCTAGAGGTCAGTGTATATTCATGACAAATCCACTAATACTGACCCAAAGCACCTAGTTCTAACATGGTTAATGGGCAACTTTCATACACCTTTTCAGGTATGAAACAGAGTTTTCTTTGAATTCTCTCAGGTATCCCCTAGGAAATAAAGACCCTGCAAATACGTCAGGATCTTGACCTTGGAACATTTTTAAGTCATTTAACTTCAGCTTTATAAAATAGTTGTAGTGCCTCACTTCTCAACTTGGAGGCTGCTAGACATGGCTGACCTAGGCTTTCCTTTTCTGGGACCCTAAGAACCTACAGAGATAGCTGGGTGGGGTCAATTCAGTCCAGGAAGTGTAGGAATTCTTTTAAGTGTATGTTTCTGGGGTATTTTTCTCTCTCACGTGTATTTTTAAAAATTCTTTTTAGACATCCGCTTTATCTTTCCCAAACATCATTTCCTTGCTCCTTTCCTGAGTTCTAGCAGTGGCCGGGGGCCCAGCTTCCTTATTGGCTTCTGAGCTGTGGAGGGGGTGGGACTGGGCTTAGAAGAGGTAGGAGTCGGGAAGAGGGGGGCTGTTTGTGCTGCTTGAACTGCCTTTCATCCTTCCTTCTGCTACCAGCATGTTGGCCAGTTCCTGAAGCAGCGTCTTCACTTCTATCCAGCTCTTGACAACGGCTTTTATTTTTTAAGTGTGTGGTCTCATCAGAGCCCAACTGAGCTGATAGCCATACCTTCCTTTGAAGGATACCCTCTCCTGTTCTTAAAACTGGGAACTGGACCTGATTATGCCTGAGCCCTTTTGATCACGCACAGGATCTTGGGCTGATGACTCCTCACCGCAGGTCTCACCTGAAGGGAAGATGGGGTCCAATTAAGGGAAGACACTGCTGGAGGGTTTGTTGATAACAGTTGGAGCTAGCTGGAAACTTCATTCTCTCCTGAGCCATCTCTGTGCCCTGGGCAACTTCCATGGTAGGTACAAGCCGGTAGCCAAGACTGGTATGGCCACTGCCTCTCTTCTCTCTCCTGGTTTCTTTCTTCAGTTTCCTTTACTTTTTGCTTCCTAAGAAAGGCATTTGGGGGAATTGAATGATAATATGTGGCCAGTAAGTGAGAAAAGCTATGTCCTAGGGTCATTACCTCCACACTTAGGTCCGGACTGCATGGATCATGACTGGAATTTTCTTACTTCTTTGTCTCCCTTCCACACTGCCCAAGGATGGGATTGTTTTCAGGACTACTACACCTCTCCTTTCTGACTGCTTATTGAGGGAATGGCTACGGCAAGCCTCAGGTACACATGCTTCCTGAGGCAGATCCTCTTCAGGGAGCGGCAGTCATGTGGTATCTTAGAGCTGGAGATCTGAGTCTTATCCAAACTCCACTGGTTACTAGCTCTGCACTCTTGGAAAGTCGCTTAAGTGTTCTGTCTTTGTTTCTTCATCTGTAAAGCAGGGGTAAAAAAAGCTCTCACTGCATTTGGTTAGAGTAAGAATTAAAGCAGTTAATAAATGATTAGTGTCTTTCATATCTGAATTGCTCAATAAATGACTCCTGTTATGCTTTTAAGTTTACAAAATATCTGTCTGGTACTATGCTAATTGATTTCACACTTGGGGCTATCTATATTTGATTCACAGTATAATTTAAAGGAAAGGAAGATAATAATCTTCTCCATTTGTAATTTAAATGTCTAGGGCAGTATGGCTCAGTGGCAGATGTCTTAACTAGGTCATGTTTTATCCCCAGCCCCACTCCAAAGAAAAGAAGAACCTGAAACTCAGAGAAGTGACTTGCCCAAAGTCACATGCTGAGACTTCATTACGAGTGTTGGCTGGTTCCAAATCTAGGGCAAATGGGAATAATAGTAAACTAAGTATCAAATGTTATAGAATTTGCTCTCGCTTCCCAAACTAGGGTTAGAAATGTCCATATCTGGCTCATTTCATCTGTTGGAATTTTCTTCCTCCCAGGCTTTCATTTGTTTCCTAACATCCTTTTTGTCTCCTATTTTGTTTCCTATTTCTGGAAACATCCTAGGAAAAAAAAAAAAGGAGAGCATATAAGGTTACTTTGTAAGCTACCTTTCAAAGTGAAGCAAAGGACTAGTACCTTGGCACTTGGTGTATTTAGTCTTTTTGTGTGTTCGTTTGTTTGATGTTTTTACAGTGTCTCCCTAAATTGCCCAGGCCAGCCTCAAACTCATGATCCTCCATCCATCTGGAATCCCAGGAATGTCTAACTTGGTTGGGAGTGGGTACTCTTGACAACTTCGAGGCAATAAGTGTTATTATAATACCAACTATTCTTGGCCACTTCCTATAAACTAGATGGCTTCTCAGATGCTTTGAATAATACTCTCTGTAGTTTCTGCACTAGTATAACCAGGTCATAACTAGCAGGTAAGAAAACCAAACCTCAGCTCTCTAAGTGACTCGTAGAATCACACTCTTAAAATGGTAGAGTTACAATTGGAACCTAGATTGTTCTCACTTGTTTTTGTCTTATTACTTACTAGCTTAGCACAGGTGGTAAGATGAGACTATTATACATGAAATGAGGGTGAGCAATATAAAATGTCATATTAGTATACATTAACCTGTGATGGATATATTATTCAGTACATGTTCTCTAGAGGAAATGGCTTTTCACAGTACCTTACATAACAGTTGGGATTTAAGTTAACCAAGGGCAGGAGCCTTTCTGGCAGGAGAACAGTCATATAAATAACTTTTAGGTTGAGGATTGGCCATACCCAAACACCGGATGTTCATTACCTTGTTTATTGTTAATCAGTAACCCCATTTAGTAGAAATTCTTACCCTCATTTTACGGCCATGAAAACTAAGGCCTTAAAAATGAAGTCACCTGCCTGAAGCAACAGAAGCTAACAAGTGTTAGAGTTTGAAATCAGACAAAACATTTTGCAATTCCAGAGCCTGTGCTAGGTCATGCTAAAACATGCAGCCTGAAAGGGGAGAGCCAGTTGTAGTGTGTGATGGGAGCAGACATTAAAGATGGAGTTAGGTGGGTGAAATAGTTTACAGAAGGCTTTGAGGCAACTTTTCCACTAGAGAGGACAGAGTAAGGATTAGAGAGACAGGGAGGATTTGTAAGTGAGTGTTTCCAATTCAGCTGGTGCTTAATGTGATAGGATCTGAAGGCAGTGAGTGGAAGTGGAAATGAGAGGAGAGTGGCTAGAGGGCAGCTGCATTGTTTTCAACATAAATTACCAAGGGCCTAGACTAGAACAAGAAACAGCAGTGGTGGATTCTGGGAGGAGAGTTGTAATAATGTGTAGGGGTCACAGTGAGAATGAAGAGAGAGGGAAAGAGCAAGAGGGAGACATCAAAAAGGAGGGAAGGAGAGTGACAGAGAAGCTATTACAGAAATATAGCTTAAGAGAAGAATTGATAAAACTCAGGGTAGGGAGCATAGTTGGGGAAAAGGTGGCATTGAGGCTGATTACACACACTTTAAATCCAAGACTCAGAAGAACGTCTAGAATCCTGGATGTGGAAGAAGAGCATGAAATAGAACAGGTGTTCGGTTTCTACTTCACTTTTATTGCCCAGAGTTGTAGGAGACAGTACACAGACATGTTCCACAGAGCTAGTAGTGCACAGGAGTCTACTATCAGGAGATGCTTCATTCATAAGTAGTTTTTGCGCACATATCACAAGACATAAAAAGGAAAGCCATCTTGGTATGCTGAGCTATAAAAGGCTCAAGTCAACAGCCTCTGCATTGCCAGTAGTACTGATAACCCACTACTATTATGGAATGTTGCTCTATGTATACAACTACTTTCTCTTAGGTCAATGAGAAGAAATATTTATACCAAGAGTGTTTAGAAAACTTATCATGTCTGCATCTTGTACTCTGAACAACTACTATGAAGACAACAATATGCATTGTATCAATTATTGTGGCTGTCCCACTAAGATGTTTTGAAACTGTCTCATTGTTATTTCTTTCTCATTCATATTAGTAAAAAAATAAAAGAATTAGGTAAGAGCAGCTGGAAAGATCTCCCAGCTGCATGGCAGGATTTGTATGTAAGATTCTGAAGCAAGACCCCTTCTCCCCTTTTCTTTTTACTTAAGCCTCCTTACTGGCCACTCTTAAATTCCATGTTATGGCAACAGTGTGATTGACTGCAAAGGTGAGAGCATCGGCTGGCTTTCCTCCCCATAGTTCTTAGCTACAGCTGCTGATCTGGTGCTTTGGCAAACAGCTTCCCTCACCCTGCCTCCTGCACCTTTTCGGCTGTGTCTGACCTATTGTTAATTTTGTATGCTTAGCAAACCCTTGTACCTCATGACTGAAATAGGACAACCTTATAACGATGGGATCTTGTATTTCCATTGGGGTGAGGAGAATCCTCGAGTTTGACCTTGTCTGCCCCACCCCTGGGAGGTGGAGAGCTGCTTTATCCCACTGTACATCAAGCTTGTTCAAAAGAGGAGCTTTCATCTATTCAACTTTGAGTCATTAGTCCCTAGTGTGGAGCTCAACACAATAATTGTGAATAAATTAGTAAAGATGGGTGAATAAACTATTAAGTATTCTATCATTGGTTGATCTGTCATCTACTTAGCTCCCATTTCTCTTACTCTAGTAGTCATCTCTGCATCATGCAACTCACTATACTATATATTTCTCTGTAATCTTTCCCAGAGCTTTCTTTCTGTAATGTTTTCCCCTCTGTCATTTCCCATTTGTCTCCAACATCTGTCTGCCTGCCTTTCTCTCTCCTGCTCTCTCTCTCTCTCTCCTTTTCTCTTTTTCTATTCCTCTCTCTCCCCCTCCCTCTTCCTCCCTTTCCCTCTGCTTTTCCCTCTCTCTTTTATTTTCCATCTCCCTATTCCCTTTATACTATTTTTCATTCATTTATCATTCTTCTTCCTTCTCTCTCCCTCCTATTCTCTGTCCCATCAGTCATATCTTTATCTCTTGGCATTTCCCACGTCCATGTGTTCCCTTCCCTACTTACAAAAGTGCCATCTATTTGCATGAAGCATGCTCGTGTACAGGGATAAAACCTGTATGAGCGAGTCAGTGCATGAGTTGTGGCCAGAGCCTCTGACACCAGCATGCACTGGGGGACTTGGCCTGCGACTGATTACTTTTTATTTATTGCTGACCTGCTTGTGGCTAGGCTCCTGGTGAGCCAAGCACTGTGCCATATATCACTTTGTTTTTTTTTCCCCCACCCCGTCACAGAAGTTAGGACTCCTTGATACTACTCTGGCTAGGACCTCAAGCATCTCATCTGCATGCATTTTTTCCTTCACTTTCTCAGTGCCTTTACCATGCTTTGCTTGTATTAACTCAGTCCTATTAACAAATCTGTAAGTCCTCAAGGACAGATTTATGTGACTCATGTCAGTATCCCAGAGGTACATGGACAACAAATGCCTATTGAAAAAACGCATAAAAATATGAGATTTTACAGCCCTGTGTTGACTTATCGAATCACTTCTTCCTTTTTCTCTCAAAGACAAATTTGAAATTTGCTAAACTGAGGGGTTTTTTTTCAAGCAGAAGTGAAGGTAGGCTCGATATTTATTGGACAGCCACTCTGTTTTATTCCCCAAATATTTACTGATATCCACTATGTGACCAAGATTACCATCTGTGTAAGGATACTCCTATGAAGAAAGTAACACAGTTAAGCTGGAAGTCTGTTTCTCTGGGCATTGCCCCTGGGATGAAGGAGGCCTGGGCCCTGAAAGCTGAGCAGGACCCTTAGATTCCTGCAGGAGTTCCTTGTAAGATGTTCTACCTCATTGAAGGGAAAGAAGGGGTGGGAGCGGAAACTGCCTGGGAAGTGATTTCAGCCCTGGTTCCTTAAGCTAGCTTCCTGTCCCTTTCTTGCTGTAGGAGAAACGCCCTTGTCAGTAGACCGCACTCATGGCATGTGGCCAAGCTCCTGGAGGGATGCCCTGAAGTGGCCACCACCATGCACTTTCCTTCTGAAGCCTTCAGTTTATCCTGGCATTCAGGTTGCAACACTGGGTAAGTCGGAGTCTTCTCCTCAAGGTGAGCTGAAGGGCCTGGCCACTCCTCCTCTTCTCTGGTCCCAAATGGATGCTTTAGATCCAAGAGTGGTAGAACTGAAAATGACATGCGAGTCCATACCTGTGCACTTGTCTTAGTCTACCACTAACTCTTTGTGACTTTGAACCTGTTCTTTTTCTTATGGATGGTGTTTTCTTGAAATACTTCATTTTGCTTATAGGACATCACACTGTCCTGCTTTTCATTCTCTTTTACTAGCTGTTCATTCTGTCTCTTTTCCTGATTCTTTCCATTTCCCTGTTCTCTTAATGTAAGAGGATGATCTGAGGTTCATTCTGGCTATGTCTTCTCTCTACAGCAAACACTGTGATGGTTTAACAGCTCTATTCTACAAGGCCAAGGCCTCCAAAAAGGAGACCTGATTAAGAACAGGGTTTACCTGTAAGGAAGATTACTCTATTGAGTAACATCAGTGTTATTTCTTGCTTAAGGAGTTGTCCAAGTGGTCAACAACTATTTTTGATAAGGTTAGAGATAGCCAGTGTGCTGACCTTCATTGCATTTCCCTTTCCACAACCAGAGCTTATGTCCAAGAAGGGGCTTCTTGGGAGAGACTTTGGGAAACTAAGCGCTGAGTTCACTCTGACTAAGTGACATTATTTGACATTGAATGCCAGATGCTGGGGGAGAGTTGGTTTTATTTTAGAAGAATAAACAGAAACATAATATGAACTGGGCTCCTATTTGAATAGAGCTGTATTTTTCTTTTCTTTAAGGAAGGGTGATAGAGTCAGTACCAGGTTCTCTTGCCAACATACAGCTGATACATTCTTAGTGTAGAGCACAAGTGGGCAGAATGCCTAAGGAGAAAGGCAAGAAGCAAGAAATAAAGGATGCTAATTTGAAGACCTGGATGGTTGCTGTCACAGATCAGCTGTACCTTTGTGGAATATGACCTTTCTGAATGCATTCTGTTACCTCCAGATTCCCAGTCAGAGGGGGTTACTGGCACACCTTGGCTCACGTTTGCTGTGTGTGAGAAGTGGTGCTTAAAATTCAGGATTGTATTTGCTCTTTGTCTCCCTTGCTTGCCCTTGTTGTGGGAGATGTAGGAAACATGGGTGAGCAGAGGCCACTGTAATGTTATATTGATAGTCAATATTTATGCTGTTAAGACTAACAACCAACAAGATAATAGTCACTATCATGTAGTGAACCCATGCTATGTGCCTGGGCTGTGATAAGGACTTCACATGTATTAGCTGATTTTATCAACACAGAAATTGTCTGGCACAGAGTTCACTGTCATGTCTTTAAAAGATGGTATCAGGAAAAAAAAAAAAAACTAAAGTAATGGATCACAGAGGCCTGGGTTCCAGTTCCAACTATGCTTCTTCCATATAATAGTGAACTTCTCAGTTGATTTAATGAACCCTAAGCTTCAGTATTCACAGTTATACAGTAGCAATAATGATCTTCCCTCTCAGGTAAAGTTTTAGGCACATTGTAGGTCTTCAGCAAATAATCAGATTAGTTATAATTAAGAAGAAAATGGGGCATAGGCAGAGCATTTAACCTAGCAAGCTCAGTGCCCTAAAAAAAGAATAGCATAGGGGAATTCCTATATTCGCAACATGTCTGTGCCACTAGTTCAAGGCCACTTCCTTTTACAATCCTTACATTATTGATACCAGTGATTCTCAAAAGCAGGGGCCTTGGACCAGCAGCTGGACACAGCAACACATAGGAAGTTAGAAGTTCATATGTTCTGGATCCAACTGGACTTAAAATATAGACAGTGGTTGTGAACATATGGCGTGCATGCCACAGCAGATGGTTTTGAATTTTTGAAAGCTCTGAAAGGTTTGCCATCACTACTCTCGGATAAAGCATGGTGGTTTGTTTTATACCAAGGTTTCTGTGTAATGTTGTTGCAAATTCCAGGTTGAAATCCATTGATTGATGAGACAATCTGGCTTAAATTGAGTCAACCTTTTAGAGCTTATCTAATGCTGAAAATTCTATGACTGTGCAGACAGCCACTTGCTGACTCCTAGCAGACAGTGACAACAGAAAAGCAATTCAAAACCTGTTGATGGAAAGGAAATGGTGCATAATTTCATGGTATTTTCTCACCTGCCATGTTTGTCACATGTCACCCATTTTACCATGTGCACACAGTACTCCAGTATCCATCTCATTCTCTATCACACTTTCTTCCTGTCTTGTCTTATTGATCTCACATCTGTGGGATGGGTGCCTCTGGGTTGTTTGTGTTTCTTCCATGGTAGGGCGGGCCAACATGTGAAAGGGATCTAGTGACTTGACTAATTAACCAGTGGTCCTTTTGTCTTACAGTGACGTGTGTGTGCAGTGGTGTCCTCTCTCCCGGCACTGCAGCACTGAGAAGAGCAGCTCCATTGGCAGCATGGAGAGCCTGGAACAACCAGGCCAAGCTACCTATGAGAGCCACCTCTTGCCCATTGAACAGAACATGTATCCTAGCCAGCGTGACTCAGCTTACAGCTCCTTCTCAGCCAGCTCAAATGCCTCTGACTGTACTCTTTCTCTGAGGCCAGAGGAAGCAGCCCCAGCAGACTGTATCACACAAGGGTTAGGGCCAGCTAGGGCTCCCAATTCCCAGGCTAATGTGTCTGAGACCTCAGGAAGTAGCCAGAACACCAACACTGGCTGCCTGACCCCCAATTCCCAGATGTCATCCCACTCACAGGGGGGCTACCAGTCAGGGTCTGCCAAAATAGTCAGGGGCCCACCGCAACCTCCAGTGAGGCGGGACAGCCTCCAAGCCTCCAAAGCCCAACTTCTCAATGGAGAACAGTGCAAGGCACCTGAGCCTGTGGAGTCCTTGCAACAGAAGGAGAAGATAAGCTTAGACACACCACGGAACCCTCACAGGTTCTGCTGCCTCAGTGGGCAAGACCACATAGCAAGCAAGGAGCACCAGAACTGTGAGCTCAGTCAGCCTCCTGAATCTAGCCAACAGGGCTCTGAGCATCTTCTTGTGGAAACTTCTCTCCAAACCTGTGACAAAGCTTCTAGCAAAGATTCCAGCATTCCCAATGAGACACCAGGTGAGCTAGCTAAGGCTCCTTCCTCCGGCAGCCTTCCACACCTCACAGGAATCACAGAGCATCGGCATAGTGCACCTGAGCAGCTATTGGCATCCCACCTACAGCATGTGCATCTGGATTCCAGGGGTAACAAGGGGATGGAACACCCAGCTGGGCAGGATGTACACCAGTGGACACTATCCCCTTTGCACAGCAGCCACAAAGGGAAGAAAAGCCCCTGTCCCCCTACAGGAGGATCCCAGGATCAGCCCAGCAGAGAAAGAAAGATCAGGCCAAAGGATAGTAGGCCTTTGAGTTCAGGACCCCAGAGCCAAAGTACTTCTCCACATGGAGAGGCTGATGGATGCCCTCCAGAAAGAGAATTCCTGGACCCAAACAAAGCAAGCAGAACAGGTGGTGACTCAGTCAGCCAGCAACCTGCTGCCTCATGCTCTCTCTTTCAGCAAACCAAAGAGAGTTCTTCAGCCATTAAAATAGCTGGCAGCACAGAAGCAATGGAGGAAGGAGACAGTGAATTCAAGGAGTTCAGTCGGATGGGTGGCAGGCGAGGTGGAGTCCCGCGGGGCCGCTCAATCCAAAACCGAAGGAAGAGTGAGCGTTTTGCTACCAATCTACGTAATGAAATTCAGAGGAGAAAGGCCCAGCTTCAAAAGAGCAAGGGTCCTTTGTCACAGCTATGTGACACTCAGGAGCCAGTAGAAGAGACCCAAGAGGTTCCAGAAAGTCCTCCACTTCCTGCCTCTAACTCATCTCTTCCATGTTCATATAAAAATCCCCTGAGCCCAAGAAACAAGTTTTTCAACAAGAACATAATATTCAGAGCTAGATCTACAGAGTGCCTTAGCCAAGGTCCTGAGAACCACGAATCTAGGACAGAGTTGGAGGGACAAGTTAGCCTTGGTCAAAGGCCTGGCCAGTCTTCTATGGGCCTGAACAACTGGTGGAAAGCATCTGACTCACCTGTCTCTGACTCTGAAAGAGGGAATGCTTACCATGGCACCCGGGGAGGTCATCAAGGATGGTCTCCAGAACATAACCAACCCCGAAATGTAGCGCTGTCTACAGAAGGCCCTCCTAGCCCAATGGACAAGAAATTGAAGGCTTCTATTTCTCAAGCTGGAGAGGAATCCACCCTCTTGCCATTTGCAGACAGAAGAAAGTTCTTTGAAGAGAACAGCAAATCCTTATCCACATCTCATTTGCCAGGTTTAGCCACTCATAGTAATAAGACAATCGTCCAGAGACCAAAACCTATAGATCAAAAGTTCCAGTCAGTGAAATCCAGCTACAGGGAATTGAGGTGCCATCCTGTTGACCAATCGTATTATTCCACAGACCAACCATATCATCGTATGTCACCACTTCAGCCAGAAACACCCACTTACCCAGAATGCTTTGTAAGCAAAGGTCTAGAAAATTCTTTGTGTTGCAAGCCACTGCACTGTAGTGATTATGATTGCCGCAGGACCTGCTCTTACTCCTGCAGCGTTCAAGGAGCTATGGTCCATGACTCTTGCATGTACTGTTCTGGAGAAATCTGCCCTGGGTTGTTAAAAAGAAATATGATATCAAACTGCTACAACTGCAGGTTCCACCACCACCAATGCATGCGGTGTGCATCTTGCTGTCATAATCCTCAGCACAGTACCCTCGAGGACAGCAGCTTGACACCTGGCAAAGCTTGGAAATCCAAGAAGCCGGCAGTGCAGGTGAGGACTTGATCTATGGGGTGCTTGAGTTTATTATTCTTCTTGTAAGGAAAAGATAGGTAAGGCACTTAAAATGTAATAATTATCATTTTGTCTCTACCAGGTGATGGCTTAGTAATCTTGAGCAAAACAATTAGTCACCAGAATTAAAGTACACTTATGCATCTTTAAGTTATATAAAAATAACTTTTGCTTTCTTAAATAAACAGAACAGGGTTTCCTATCCTGATTACAAAATTGATATCTCAGTGGCATTCACATTCAACTACCACAATTTGAAATTTATGATTTTTAAAAGAAAAACAAATGACTACCTCATAAGGTAGCCAGTACTATGAACAGTATTAGTACTTTATTTCCAAAGTGAAAGAGCAACATGGAAGCGTCAGAGATCAGTTACAAGAATCAGATGATGTGACCCAGCACTCAGTGCCCTACATTTCCTGTTGGAACCCATTTGAAGATGTAAAATTTGCAAGTATTGCTCTACATTTTGTTTTCAGGGATCTTACTTGTCTTTTTAAAAAAATTTCAACCTCTCTTCTCAACCTTTCTCTGTTGGAGACTTAGGTCTGGACTGACTCTCGTCATGCCCTGGTTATGACTTGTCAATCTAATACAACCTCCTGCCTTTTCCCAGTGTACTTCTGGGAGAACACCCTATCTCCTTATTCCCTCGCTGCCAGATCCCTTACCCATGGCATCCCTACGGCCATCTTTTGACTGTTGAGCTCAACCCAGAAATGAATTTTGTGTATTAGAGTCTTGTTTCACAGGTGGACACTTTGGAAATGACTCCTGTTGCTCAATGTATTTTATCTGGCAGAAGAAACTTTGACAGTGAAACCCACTTTATGCAAAAGAGTAATGCTCTAACATCACTTCTATATAAAGATATAAAAAGGCTATATGTCTGTGGACAAAAATTCAATGCTTGACAACGACAAGCAGCACAATGATTGGCTGGAAAATGGCCTAAGAGCATGGTCTTAATAGAGTTTCTAGTTACCCAAATATACCTGCCAAAAATCACCAAATGTACTCTTAATATTTGTACATAACTAGGAAGTAAATTTTTCATAAATGTATTGTAAGTGACTATAAAACTATTTAATTCATATGCCAACATATTTTTGAAGTATGTTAATAGCTTAGTTTATAACTTTTGGCATATAGATCTTACTCATTTTTTACATACTTATCCTAAGATTTCATTTTTAATGGCATTATAAATGTATTATTTTTTATATCAAGTTGAAATTCTTTGTAAGTACTATGTAGAAATGCAGGTAAACTTTGTATATTGAACTGGCATCCTGCAGCCTTGCCAAATGCATTGATTACTTCTAGTATTTTGGTACATTATAAAAGATACATAAGCAATCATGTCATCTATGAATACAAAGAATTTTATGTCTTCCTTCCCAGTCTATGTAATCTTTCCTGGGAAAGAGGGGAGCTGCATGGTACTGTCTAAGGCTATCATCACTGCAAAAAATGGTGACAGCAGACATTGCTGGTTTGTAATCATTCAATATTACATATGATTCTTAGCTATACTCTTTCTGTTCTCTCTCTCTCTCTCTCTCTCTCTCTCTCTCTCTTTCTGATTTACTTCCTTTTTTCATTCCTTCTTTGTCTGTTTTTGTACTAGGGATCAAGTCCCAGATACATCACATAGTCTAGGGCAAGCACTGAAATATGTTACTATCTGTTTTTATTTCATTTAATCTTGTTAAATTAACTAGACTCATCTTGAACTTGCAACCTTCCTATCTGAATCTTCTGAGTAGCTAGGATTATAGGTGTGAGCCACCATTCTTAATGTGTGAGAGGTTTGTTTTTAGTTTTTAGAATGGATTTTGTGCTTTTACAAGTGCTTTTTCCATATCTGTTGAGATACAAACTTTTTCCTTTAATTTATTGATGTGGGGATTGATATTGATTGATGTTTTAAATAATCCCTAGCCTGGCATTGCCAAGATAAATCGCATTTGATCATGAATGTCATATCTTTTTCATGTTACTAGATTTGATTTGTTAATATTCTGTGAAGGAGTTTTACATCTATGTTTATCAGGAATTTTAGTCTGTAGTTTTCTTATAATATCGTTGTCTGTTCTGCCATGATAGTGCTGGCCTTAGGAAGTGAGTTAAGAAGTATACTTTTCTTGGGCTGGCCAGATAGCTCAGCAAATTAAAGTGCCTGCTTAGACAGACTCAGGGGCCAGTGATTCCATCCCCGGTCTGTCATGCTGGCCCTGCTCTCAGCAGGCTTTTATTCCCATCTATGGTGCTGCCCCCCGAGTACGCTGAGAAGGCAATTGATACTGGGCATGGTGCTGTATTCCTGTAACCCCAACACTTTGGAGGATGCACACAAGAGGATCACTATGAATCCGATCTGTGTAGTGAGACCCTGTAGACCCTATACTAAATACAAAAGAAGTATACTCTTATATTTTCACAAAGAGTTTGGAGTTATTATCATTATATTATTATATTATCATATGTTATAGTATATCACATCATATACTATGACATAAAATATAAATAATTATATATTATTTATATATAATAAACAAATATACAATATATTTAATATAAACAAACAATAACATAATAATATAATACATAATGATATGTAATATATAATTTATATCATATATCATAGTATGTAATATGTGATATAATATAATATCATATATAATATGTAATAATATAATGAATAGTATATGGATATAAACATCTTCCAAATTTTGTAAATGTTAATATACAATAGTGAAAAAGAGAAGATACAGAATAATGGCTAAAAGGCACTGAAACTAACACTAAACTGCCTGGGTTCTAATCACATTTCTAGAATTTATAGTGCCTGATCCTTTCCAGCTAGAAAGAAGTGAGGATAATTAACAGCACCTTCTCCATGAACTGGAAGTAAGGATTATATGCTAGATGTGTAAGGTCCTTAGAACAGTGAGGTCAGATAGTAATTATCTTATAAGTAAGCTGTTATTTTTTAAAACAAAGAGAAATTTAGGTTTAACTTGATAAATTTTAGTTGACAAGATTCACAAGTGGATCATAGAGAAAGGGGACTGAGGATGAAGGGTATATCAGGAGGTGCTGGCTGCAGAGGTGACAGCCCAGTTCCAGCACTGTGTAAGGGAAGGAGGTGCAAATGGCAGATAGAAGCAACTGGCAGCAGCATTGCAGCTGAACCTGAGCCCATACCATGACCTTCCTTTTGTGATTAGAGAACTGGCTAAGCAGGTCTTTGAGACCTTATGATGGCTGTCTAGGAGCCACTACATGCCCATGTCTACTCCACCACTTCTACCCAGCACCCTAAAAGGGAGAATAATAACACAAAAGTCCTGGGGGAAACTTCTATCATGGATTCAGATGCAATAGTGCTGATGACTGTGGCATCTCTGACTGGGCCTTTCTGAAGTGTGGCTGAGATCCTATTCCTTCTGCTGCTGGAGAAGATTGCGGAGCTAATTTTGTCCCCTTCAATGCTGTTAGAACTGAAATCAGTACCCATTTACATCGCTTATATTTCATATAGGTTACGTTTGTACACATAGATTTCATGTATGAGATAAAGTATAATAAAAACCTCAGTTTATAGTAGGGGGAAATGAGTCTCAGAGTGGTCACACATCTTACAAATGGCAGAAGCAGTATTGCATACCACAGCAGGAATATATATATATATATATATATATATATATATAGAGAGAGAGAGAGAGAGAGAGAGAGAGAGAGAAGAGTGAGCAGGGGTCAAACTCAGGAACTTATGCCACTGAGCTACACCCCCAGCTCTAGTAACTGACATTTGTACATCTGCTAACCACCAGGTATATTCTGGATGCATTAAACATAATAGTTCTTTGAGTTCTCAGGCAGAAGAAACAGGTACACTTATGGTCACATATCTGTGGCTATCAGTGGGAGTAGTGAAGATAAAGAGAAGTTGTATATCTAGGGAAGGATGGGTATAAGATGTGAAGCTTTACCATCTAGTTATAGGGGCCCAATACCTGAATTTTTTCTGTGCTTATCTACCAGCTGCTAGCGAAGTCCAGACTCGCCAGTGTGGCAGGATGCCTTCTAGTGCTATCACTTCCACATGGGTAGAAATTTGTCCCATAATCTCATTTGCTACCAGCCATGGAGACAATAGATTCTTCAGTTCAAGAAGCAATTACAGGCAATTTATGGGAACTTAAATGGCCCAAGAAAAAAAGTAAACTGAAACTGGAAATACAGAAAGACAAATAAAAGTAGGTAGAAAACATTGTTTAATTTGGCCACTGCTGTCTCCTGAGCACTTCCATAGGGCTAGACAGGGCATGGCCAGAAAATCCTGGCCCCGCTGTGACTAAATGAGCCATGATGTCTTTGCGGGCAGGGATATCTAATGAGGGCAGTGAGGCAGAATCTGAAGTACAAGTGGCTAGAACTCCTATGTCCCAGATACACATAGGCACTAATTTTGTCCTATGAAAGCTGGAGTCAGGAAATAAATTTCACCTTTTCCATGGCTACTAATATCCAGAATCTTCTCTATACTAAGCACTATGCAAGGAGTTCCCTCTGCACATCTTATTTGGTCCTTACTACTAGTAACCAAGCAAGAGTAGATAGCATAATCCTTATTTGCCAGATGGAAACTGAGGCACAAGGAAGTGACAGGACTCTCAACTAACACAGCTAGCCTGGTATGGTGGTACATGCCTATAGTACTAGCTTGAGAGACTCAAGCAACAAAAACACAAGTTTGAGTTCAGGCTTGGCAAATCAATGACTTTGTGAGAACTTGCCTCCAAAACATACATAAAAAGCAAAATCAGGAATAGATAATTTGAAGTAGAAACTTTGATCTGTTTCAAATGGGAAGGGAATCAAGTCATGAAGGCAGAGGGCAGAGACAAAGATATGTAAGATGAACTAAGATGTGCTGTGTATGTGTATCGACTCCATATAAAGAGTGTAAGAATTATGTGATGCAAACATGGACTAACAGGAATTTTTTTAAAAAAATTTAAATGATAGTGATTGTAACTCAGTAAAAAGGATCTAGGTTTAATCCTCACTACTGTTATAAAATATGTAAAACAACAACAACAACAAACATTAAGTATTATAGTTAGCATGACGGACACCAAAGAACTTTGCTCATTTTCCTTCATCATTGCTCCCCAAAAGGTGCTACTGAGGTAAAGTTAGTAAAATCTTGAATGGAACTAACAATAACAACACTGAAAACATGGAGTTCAGAAAATCAGTGAGGTTGAGGAAAAGCTATGCATTCCTTTTGGGCTAAGTACTGAGTCTCTAGGTAGACTCTGATGGGTGGAAAATCAGGGAGAAACAGAAAGGAAAGTTTTCATTCAGTTTAGAGCTAGAACAGGAAAGTGAGAACATTTTTATAAATGGCACACATGGCTTGGCCCGGAAGGCAAAAAAAGTACTGGCTGGTCATAGCTCTTAAGTAAAAACTGCCCAAGGTAAAGTCTCCTCATGTGTGGTAGAGATCATAGCATCTGGTGTTTGTGTTCCCAAAAAAGAGCTCACATCACTTCCTGCCAACAGATGTTGGGCAGGAAGAGCTTCTGTGGGGCAGGGCTGTGCTGGCAGGTCTCCTGCCCATCTCCCTTGGGCAACCTGAAACAAGGTTGCCGTAGCAAGAGCCTTGCCTGTGACTCACCCTGTGCACACCCAAGCCCTAAGTTTCCAAGAAGATGCTTTTTGTATTGACAGAAGTAGAAGAAATGAGCAGGTTCGTTCAATAGCACAATCAAAAAGACCTCCTTCTCTTGACCGCCAATGCAGGAAAAAGCCAGTACAAATAGCAAACATGTGAAACTGATTCTGAATATAGTTTAGAAGGGAAACAGAGGAAGTGTTCTTTTAGATCACCTTTCTAGAGCACCAGGGTTCAGAGCCTCTGGGTCTCAGTATGCCTATGGTAACTCAGCAGGCTTCTGAGAAGGAAGGCAGCCTTCCAGGAGAACATTTCTGTAGCATTCCCAGAAGAGTAGATGAAACCAGCTTGAGGACTAGCCAGGGACAGGCTTCTGACTGCTTGTCTTATTTAAAATGATCTTGACACCAGTTGTTGAGAGCTCCCTAACTCATTAGAACTTTGCTTTGCAGGAATTTCCAGGGGACAAATGGAAACCAATAACAGGAAACAAGAAGACTGGCCAGTCGGGGAGGTAAGTGATGGCTCAGGGGGTTGGGGTAAATTCTGCCTCTGAGGCTTCTGTAGAAATTACTAAAGTTCAGTTAACTTGGCTTCCTTTGAGGAAACTGCTCTGGTATCCATATCAAGGACCTGTTGCCACAGATGTAACCAAGCATACCTCCCAAACAGTTGAGTATAGACCCAACTGATTGCTGCAGCATTTTGAAAAGCACACTTGTTAGGCAGTATTATGTGGAAGATTGTATCTATCAGGCCTCAGACAGCACTGCCCTGGTCAAAGGTCATATGGGGCCAGACTATACTGAAAATGAAATGAAAAGGCATAAGCTGTGCCTCCATTTCCACTGGCCAGAGGGAAGATGCAGCTTATAGAAAGGAAGGACTCTCCAGCTGCTGCTATGCCTTTTTCTGAACTGCTAGAGATAACTGGTTATTCGATTTCACAGCCTTCCTTTTAATATAGCTTGCAGAGGATTAAAGTCTGCTTATTAAAAATCTGAGGATGATCCCACCATTCTGGGAGGCTGAAACAAAAAGATCTAAAATTTGAGTATTACTTGGGCAACTTAGTGATTTTTGTGACACCCTATCTCACATTAACAACAACAATAATAATAATAGCCTGGAGATATAGCCCAGTGCAAAGGACTTGGTTTTAACTCCCATTATAGCACTTCAAAAAAAAAAAAAATCTGGGGACGGATCATGATGGCAAGTCTTGGAAATAAGCAAGGATTTTTGTAAAGAAATGTCACATGTGCATTAGAATAGAAAAAGGAGCGTCTTGAGCACAGCAGTTAAGGAAAAACCATTCAAGTTGGAGGTCTGTCCCTGAATGTGCTCTGTAGAGATGAGACATCCTAAGTTAGGGCCCTATGTGAGCATGGGACACAGTGTTACATTCTTTTGGGTTAGTCTTTATCAGCCTGCTAGACCTACTTCTATGGACTCCTAGATAATCTTTAAGTCAGTTTGTTTTTCAACCCAAATGATACAAGAGGCCCCTAAATTGTACTGACTCTTCATGCAATCTCCCGAATAAATAAGGTGACAGGAGAAAAGACTCCAAATTGTGCCTCTGTTCTCCATGGTGAAGATATTGAGAGAGGGCTGAAATCTGGCTCTCCTACGTCCTGAAGAGTGCAGGGTTCTTTCTAAGGGGTATATATTATCCCTTCTGATTTGACAGCATAGTCAGACATTGTTCTCACTTTTTTTCTGACTTCTAAGTCTGAGAAACTTCTTTCCGGTTGGTAATGAGAAAGGAGAGGAAACCTATACTCATGAGTCATCTACTAAGTGATAGGTTTGTCCGACTCCAAAGTTGATGCTTTCCCCTTATATCTGCTTCAATTAGGATTTGTAAGAAAATGCTTCCCACTGAATCTTCAGCTTCATGTCTCAGAAGTTCAAGGTTTAGGTAGGGATTTATGAATAGCCTTGATTCCCCAGTCCTGAACTAACTTGTTCTAGGTCTTTGGGGAAATCACTGAAATCTAACAAGGCCATTAAATTTTCTGCATTAGAGCAAGGTCTTCAAAAGAGGAGATTCTGTCTTGGTGACAACTTTTCTCTCTATGCCTACCACAGAGAAATTGCTCAAGAGGTATTTGTCATTTGCTTGCCAAATGTAGAGACAGAGCCTATATATCATAGAATGGGTGAAAACTCAGGAAAACAATAATGCTAATTAGCATTTCATGGGGTTAGATCTCTCTACTAGGCACTATCCAAAGCATTATATGTTTATCTCTGTGACTTATGGTTGTGGCACTTTTTCCTCTCCCTTTGACAAGGAGACTGAAGCATTCACATATATACTTATTTACCTACAATTCCCAAGCTACTGTAAACTAGACCTAGGAGGTTTCACTTCAGAGACACTATGCTATCCTACAATCCTCCGAAAGGGTTCTGTGATGGATTTGTCAGTGAAGGAACACTTCATTAAAACTCCAGCATATATACTGACTTTTTCTATACTAGATGTGATATATTAGTAGAAGAGTAGAATGCAGCACAATGCTAGCCCATACTACAAGCAGAGAAGTATAAGCCCTATACACTTGAACAGCAGAAATGATACACTGTAATTTGCAAAGGAATATATTTGACCTATGCCTTGATATGCATATTAGATTATGTTTTATCTTCCCACCCATTTTGCCAGATAAGTATTATTACACTAGGGCAAGAGGTTTCAAAATCAACAGAAACACTCACATAGCTTATTTAAACACCTGGAGAGTTATTTAGACTCTACTGTCAGAGAGTGATTCAGCTTATATGTAGTAGAGTTCAAAATCTGAATTTCTAACAAGCTCCCTGGGTGGTGCCCATGCAGCTGGTTCTGGGATCACAACTAGAATCTGAGCTTCAGAGGTGAAGTAATTTATTCAAGTGTCTCACAGCTAGTAGAGATGCAGCCAGATTTGAACTCAGCTTTTGCTTAAGTAGGTTACCAGATGATAATATCCTGTTAAACATAGGATTTTAAACAACAAGTACCTGGCATATTGTAAGAAATCAGTAAAAGACAAGTGTTCTTGTCCTTTGCATAAATTCACTGGAGGATAAGAAAACTGAATACTGGAAGCTACAGGAGGGAAGACCTAAAGAGAAAACACCAGGCTATTCTCTCTGCTACCTTGGAGTTAATGCTATGAATTCAAGTCTAGGCTCTTGTATTCACTAGTTGTTGTGGTCTTGACAAGGGCTTTTCTTCCTCCTACTCCTTCCTTTTTCCCTTCCTCTCTTCCTTTCCTTTAATCTTTCTTTCTTTCCTTATTTGCAAAACGGGGTAATTTGTGAAGATGTGATGAGTTCATATATGTTATTCCTTGGGAATAAGACATGACAGCACAAAGCAACAGTAGATGTTAACTGTGATGCTGTGGGGGAAAAGCAGGAGTAGCAAAAGCAGTAACAGTAGATAAGGTAATGAATGAAGACTTTAGCTGAAATAATTAGATATGTAGGTACAGAAATTCTTTTTGGTATGATAATAATAACCACATAGATGTGTTTTGTGTGTCCTGCCCCCCCCCACGAAGGATCACTTGGTAAACAAGTAGACTTCCTCAATAGTTACAATTTTTAATGTCTGTATAATGTTTCAACAGATTAATGTACTTCAATTTGTTTAATCATTCCAAAACTTTTGGACAATTAGGTTCTTTCCAATTTTCTCTTATAAAGTAGTGCTTCAGAGAGGGCTATAGATATAATCCTATTCTCAGTATGAATTATTTCACTAAAAATAACTGCCTCGATTTTGGTTGCTAGTTCAAAGAATATGAGCATGCTTATGGTTTTCTCAGATTTCACCAAACTTCTTTCCATGGAAGGCATTTTACACTGCCATCAGAAATATATGAGGATACCAAGCTCCCTAAAATTTTGCTGTCATGGCAAATTTTATTTTCCTAATCCAATAGGATTAAATGGTGCCTATTATTTAATTTGGGTAATTTGAGCACTCCAGTTTGAACATTTTCATGTGTTTATTTAATGTCAGTATTGCTAGCCAAGTGCATTGTCTGTTGAGATTACTTGCCCACAAATGCATGATACCTTTTAAGTTAGGGGTAAGTACAGAAAACTTGATAGAGATTGGAGAAAAGCCAGAAGATAGGTCCAAAATAACTGAGTCTCAAAGAGTTGGGTAAATGTTTAGACATAGATGAATCAGTTGAAAAGTGGAGCTGCCTTGGGGGAGAAACTGTTGAAATGTGTATGTATTGTAGTTGAAGTGAATGGCACATAAGAGGGGAACCTTCTAGAGGGCACTTATTTGGCAAGGGTAAGATGAGAAGAGCCAATGTAGGAAACTGCAACGTCAAGCTGCTAATGGGGTAAGAGAAGTAGTCTGTGACTATATCACCATGGTGGAAAACGATGAGATGAGTGCAAATATATTTGGCAGTTTTGGATCATGCTCAACTAAAGCAAGTTCAGTAAGCTGATGGATATGACAGTGGATTGCTTAATGGCCAAAGGAAATGCATAAAGGAGAAATAAAAAATATCACGAATTACTATTTTACTTGTACAGTTTGAAGAAATGTAATAAATCTATAGGGATGGGCAATCATTACCACAACCCAGTTCTAGAACATTTTTGTCACCCTAAAATATCCCTCATGGACATTGACAGGCACTCGCTATTCTCCCCTTCAACCCCCATCTGCTTTCTGTTTTCATAGCATTACCCTTTCTATATATAGACTTCATATGAATGAAATCATATAAAATGTGTGTGCTTTTATGTCACTTAGTGTGATGTTTTAAAAGTTCACCCATGTAGTAGCATGTTTCACTGCTTTATTCCCTTTTGTTGCAAAATAATTTTTCATTGTATTGATATTCCCCATTCTGTTTACCAATTCATTCATTAATAGATATTAGAGTTATTTGCACTTTTTGACTTTAGAGAATATTACTATTATGAAAACTCATGCATAAGTTTTACACAAATATGTTTTCAGATATTTTTGGTATATCTTTAGGAGTGAATTTCTGTGCCATATGATAATTTTATGTTTAACTTTTTAAAGAAACTGCCTTTTAAAAATCAGCTATGTTATTTTATATTCCAACCAGCAATGTAAAAGTGTTCATTTTATTTTTACAAATTGTAATACCATGACTGTTATTGTGCAATTCTTTCAGTAGTCAAAATGCATGTTTAAAAAACACATTTAAACATTTAAAATGTTCAAAAAGCAATTGGCTAGGGAAAGGAAGCAGAGAAGTTGGAGACAGAAGATTTGTTTAGTGTTTCTCAAAATGTTACACCAGGCTTAGCAACTTTAGTATCACCTAAAAACTATTAGGAATAAAAAATACAAAGTCAAACTCAGATCTACTGAATGTGAGAATTGAGATATGGCCCAGAATTCTTTTTTTTCCTATGCCCCTCACCCCACAAATTCTAGTACATACTAAGTTTGTCTACCACGAGATTAGGAGAACATTTGTTCCAAATATCAGATTAGTTAAAAACAGAAAGGGCAGATGAGTCAAAAGGGAAAGATCTTTCTTTAATACTGAATAATGGGAAAGGCAGATCACAGTTAAAGATTTCAGGCAAGGTAAGAAGGAGTATGAGAGGTACAGCGAAGAGATGACATTTGTGAAGAAAAATCCTGATGAATTTCCCCTCACTCTTTATAACACCACACATATGCAATTTAACATTTAGTATGACACTTCTGTCACAACTGCAATGATGGGTGCAGTTGGGAAGGTGAGCTGTATGATCTCGAGCCACTCTCAACCTAGAAACCTGCTATGAATTTATAATTCCAAGTAGGCTCACTCTTGGTTGTCTCGCGCAACTGTTGCTTGTTTTGTGCTAAAAGCAATCTCATTTCCATATAAGTGGGAGAGTGAAAATGCTGAAGAGATTTATTAGGAGAAAAAGTTACCAACGTGTATGTATTTTAAAGCCAAAATATATTGTTCTCTTCATCTTCTTTCTTAGTTTTCTGTACCTATGGTTGCTTGCTGAGATTTCTTTCCTTTTTTCCACTTTGCATAGACCTTTGAATGTGTAAAAGGGTCATATGTAATGCTTATAAATGAGGTTGTCTTATTTTTCTTATCTTACTAGTGAAGAATGTAAGACTTAGCAAAGGTATTATTTCACTGTTAACGAGAACAAATATAACTAATATTTATTGAATATTATATATCATATTTGTTAGACACATTATTACATGAATTGGTAATATTTATAATGACCTTGTGAAATAGGTACTATTTATTGACTGAGCTTTACAGCCAAGAGTAATCAACAAAGTAATGAAAGTCACTTATCCTCATCATAAGCAGAGTTTTAAAAGTTCCACTACATACTTCCTATTTACTAATTGAGTAAAAGAAAATAGATAATTCTAAGAAGCCTTATTAAGGATAACAAAATAAGGGTAAACTCTTGACTAGTCACCTAATACTTGAGCATACAAACTTTGTCATAGAAAATTATGAAAATCTAATAAGAGAAATAAATACATAAGTAAATGCATAACTATCTTCTGATTTAAAAATTCTCCCTAAGTTAACATGCAGATGTAATGACTACAGTCAGCATATGATACTTTGTAGAACTTTTGAAATTCATAGTACAAAATCTGAGGGCCAGCCAGATAGTTGAGCAGATTAAAGCGCCTGCTTAGGGAAATGCAGAGGCCTGGAGTTCCATCCCTGCTATGGCATGCCAGCCCCGCCCCTAAGTCACACTGAGACAGCTATTGAGACTGGGCATAGTGGCACGTGCCTATAATCCCAGCTCTTGGGAGGCTGAAAACAAGAGAATTGCGAGTCTGATCTACATAGCAAGACCCTGTTGACTCTGTACTAAATACATAAAACAAACAGTATCTGGAAGAAGTTGGCCAGAATCTCAAAGACAATGATAGTAGATTTAACCATAGGCAATAATAGTGAAAGCCCATACACAGTGATAAATATTGAAAACAGAATGCTATGTTTAAAAGTTAAACTAAAATTAAAAAATATTCTAGGAACAGACTGGAGCTATTGCAGACACTGCAAGCTACACTGAAGAAAGCAAGCAATATCATTAGTAAGTTTCAGAAATTTTAGATCTCAATTTAGAAAACAATTAACTTGCATAGCAGGTACTATTCACAAAGTAGTCAGTGAAATAGCATATTTATTCCAGCTGTAGATGAAAGATAAATATGTATCTTTTAAATGAATGATGTCATTAAAGACAAGATGAATTAATTCAAATATATAAAAGTTTTTATAAAAATCCTTTGTACAATAAAATGTAATAAAACACTATGCATTAGAATGAGGAGAATGCCTGAGATCAACATGCTGATAAGTGGTCTCTGTCTAAAAGTAATAAAAGAATGGATACAAATAGAGAAGTTCCATTGGAAGACTTGGCTTCATGAGTGGGCAAGGAAAATAAACAGACAAGTTACTTTACATGTGAGGAATTAAAAGGCAGTAAAACCATTCCATGGAAAAGAACAAACTTTTTATCAACTAAAGATGTACAAATAAAAGGCAATTTCAAAGCATCATAACCTTATTAAACTATCAGCAATCAATAGAAATGATAAAGAGAAATAATAAGACCTCTCTTAGAAGCAATATAAATTAGTTCTGTTTTCCTTGACAATCCGGAAATATGTGTCAAGAGTTATAAAACTTTTCATATTATGACCCAGCATAGCCCCAAGGAAATAAGCTAAAATATTCTATTTGAATATGTTCATAGTGCTATTTAAAATTATGAAAACAGCTTACCAATCTAATATGTCATCATACTGGAATAGAATAACTATTAATGACAAACAGGTTAAAACATTCTTAGGTAATTCAATGAATGAGTATTTGTGATGGCCTTTATTCCCCAAAAGTTAAATCCAAAAGAATATTTTGAATCTGATAGTAGCCATACACAAAATTCAGAAAAGAATATGGTAAAATGTGAATAGCTGAACTTGAATGTACATGGTATTCTTTAGGTACATAGCAAGAGTCTAAAATATATGATAGGGGTTGGGGAGATAGCTCAGGGGCACAAGGGCCTGCCTGGCAAGTGCAAGGTCATGAGTTTGAACCCCAGTCCCGCAAAAAAAAAGAATAAATAAATAAATAATTTATTTGTTTAAGCCGGGCATGGTGGCGCAAGCCTGTAATCCCAGCACTTGGGAGGCTGAGGCAGGAGGGTCAGTGTGAGTTCGAGGCCAGCCTGGGCTACAAAGTGAGCTCAAGGCCAGGCTGAACTGCATAGCTAGACCCTGTCTCAAAAAGACTATATATATATATATATGATAAAAGGAAATCTGAAGAAGTGGTATCCCATACTAGTGAGATTTAAGGCTGGGAAGTTAGAGATCAAGGGCTTTAGAAAAAGACCCATATCAGTGACACATGGATCTGATCTCATTGCTAGCTAAAATTTGGCTTTCTGGAATTTTCCATCAATAAGGACTTCTGCTTATCTAAATCCATTAGAAATTGAAAATTCCTGAGGGGGAGCCTACCAGTCCTCTTTGAAGCTCCATTATGACATAGTAAGCCCGCACACATATAAAAACACTAATGAACATTATGACATCTGGCTCAGAATCATCACTTTCTTAAGATCTTGCCATTTCTCTTTTCTTACATCACTAGTAATATTTTCAGAAAGATTGCATTTTGATGCTATTGTTCACAAAGAAAAATAATGTCTGTCTGTCATGGTACTTACAGAGAACTTGACAAGTGTTAGTGAGGATAACTAAAGAGAGAACTAAGGCTCACACAGGACAGCTCAAATAAAGCCAGTATTTCTCTGATCTCTTGAAAGGACACTTAACATCAGCTTTGGGGGGATTAGAGAAGGCTCCGAGAGAGCCCTTTTGCTTGTATTTCTCATTGCTAGACTCAGTATTCCTTATTAGAAGTTCTGTGAACCCAAGAGCAAAGAGAACTGACAGCAGCGATCTCTCCAAGGTCCTTCTCCCTTCCTTGTGTAGTCTCCTTGTGTCTAGAGGCCTGGACCTCACAGATATTTCCTCCAGCAATAACCTTGGAGTGGCTGTTTCTCTTGGAACACTTTTATCTTTTGGCTTCTGAGAGAAGGGAAAGGCGAGAGAAATTGGCTCTCTACATTCTTGCTACTGAGATCCTGGAATGCCAAGCTATTGTGGTGAGTTTAAAAATAAAGTCTTCAAACAAGAGAACTTCAAAAAGGCCAAGAAACAGGCAGGAGAAGATTTTTAGTCTCTGAAAATATTGATCTTCATTTTCAATTATTATTAGGTAAAACAATAACAAAAGGGAAAAATCTGTTCACCAGAAGAAAAGGCGACCTATGTCAAGAGGAAAAGAAAACAACTTAAGCTTTGGCAGACAATTTGCTTTTGTCTCCTTGCTGGTGTCAACAAAGCCCTTTCTCATGCTTAGTTTTCATGCTTCCTCCGCTTTCCTTGATGAGTGTCTAAACTTTTCTTGGACATGTTGGAATGAATATAGTACAAAGACCTTTTGCTCCACCTAAAGAGTTTTTGCTTCTGTGGGAATGTCTCTTAGAGCTAGACAATACAACTTTGAGTCTGCAAGCTATAGTCTCTTACCTGCTAGGACAAGGATAAACATTTTTTGAGCCTTAGAATCCTCACCTGCAAAGTAGCAATCATCGTACTACTTTACTGTGTTGTTGTAAAGATTCATTGAAATTCACATGTGTACAGTGCACTATTATTCTGCTATAAAGAAGGATAAATTTCAGTCATTTTTAGGAAAACAGATACACGTTGAAACCACAATTTTAAGTAAAATAAATCAGACACACGAGCCTAAATATGACATGGTTTCTCTTATATGAAACACTCACTATATAAATAAAGAGCAAGATAAAAGTTAAGAAGAAACAGGGAGACAAATCTGTGAAGTGGAAGGGGCCCAACAGATAGTGATAAGGGAATGAAAAAAGATTTAAGATGTGTTCTATACCTGTACCAACTCCCTTGGTACATGGAATTACACTCACAAGAAGTATATTCCTTATATACTGCAAACATATACTGATAAAAATCAAAATCAAAACACACCAACAAAATAAAATTTCAAATGAAAAAATAAAAAAGGGAAACGATGAGCACAGTACCCACACATAGTGAGAAATAAGAAACTGTGTTTCCTGCCCAGTGAAGTTCTTTGCCTTCTATTCCAGACACAGAAGCCCTACTTGGTCCCAAAGTAGAGTTGTTGATATCAATGCATGTAGAATTCTGAGCCTTTGAAGATAGAACTTTTATCATACTCCAGTATCCTTAGCTTGAGAATACCAGATTTCAATGATTGGATGTTAAACCAATAATGCCCTGTCACTATGGCCATGAAGAACACTGCTCTATGATAATGATCAGTGGGTCACTTTTTGCATTTCCTTAGCCAGGAAACAGCAAAGCCTATATAGAACATCAGAATATACACAGTTGTCAGAAAGACTTGGTTCTGAATTGCAGCAGAATTTGAAAATGTGTTTCCAAAATTCAAAAGCTATGTGTCCTTGGGCAACGTATTTATTTATTTCAGGCTCAATAAAATTACCTGTTTTACAAATCTTCCCTGAAGATTAACTATAGGAAAAGGACCTAGAAATGATGTTCTACATGGCCAAGTGCCTAATAAATGACAGTGTTGTAGTGTTACACTGAACTCTTTGGCTGAGATTGTGGCATAAGTTGGTGTAAGCTCTGTAGGGTGCATTCCACATAGCCATAGGCTTCAGTCCTGCTTCTTATTCTTATCAGTGCAGTTGGACTGCATTGCTGTCTGAGTAATATCCAAGTATACTCTACAGTCCAGAAACCAGAAGACTTCAGGTGCCAACTAACTACATGGCTTCCTAACCGGATGTCCCTAATTTTTAATTGAAAAATAAATGCATATGGTATAAAAATACATGTACCTGCACATACACAATAAAAATCTTATCTCAAGCTATCAGTACCACTGTTCACAAAATGTTTTTAGCAGTTTGTTTTATATTCTTCCAGAAAAGTAATGCATGTGCACATTCATAAGCTTTTTCTTATAAAAATGAGAATATAATATACATTTTTCTATCTACATATTTTTTTCATTTTGGTCATTTTCTACAAGTGATATCTAGATCTATTGCATTACCTTTACAGACTAGGTAACATCTCATATTTAGATATCTCTTTTTTATTTAACTAGTTCTTATGGAAAAACACTTAGAATTTTTCTTCTTTTATGATTATAAACAAAGCTACACTGAATATCCTCATGGACATCTCTATTCATGTAGAAATATATCTGTAGGAAAAAGCCTTAAAAGTTGAATTTCTGGGTACAAAAACGTATACATTTTCCTTTTTCCAACTACATGCCAAAGAAGTTATACTTTTTAGAGATCTATGTCCTTATGCTATTATCAATTCTTTTTATTTTTTATTTTTATTTTAAAATATTTCAATATTTTTTAATTTAATATTTTTATTGTTTAAATTTAACAATGGTTACATTACATATTTTCATCATCAGATCAGTTTAGATTAATACATATAGGTATATAAGATTGATCAAACAATTAAACATTAACACTTTTAAATCAACATTCCTTTTTTTTTTCCTTTTCCCCTTTCCTTTTTTTGAAAGTTGACATATTGCTTATTGTCCTCACAATTGTTCTACAGAGCACAGTGTGTGGGCATGACCCACCTCCCTATTGATGTTGCTTAGAAAAAAAAAGGAAAAGAATATACTTCTCTTTGGACTAAAAGGAAGCAGATACATACAGAGTCAAATGTTCTGCAATTGCAGTGGGCCACCGGTGAAGCTTGTAATGTTGGAAGCTATTGAATCTAAGCCTCCTAAAACTCATCTCAACAATCTAGCTCTGCGTTTCATGCATTGTAATTAAGCATTTCTTTTTTCTTGGTGGGTGGTCAAGGGCAAGTCGAAGCAAGACCTGTATAACAATACATTAATTTTTTTGTATCTTCCAGGGTCAAATCCCCTCAGGATTAAGTTTGGGGCCATAGATAGTACTTTGTAGAACTGTTGTTAGTGTCAGCCTTCAGGACGAGTCACGGCCATTGCTTGGCCATTTTGCTTTCTGTGAAAGCCTGAGAGAATGTTTTTCTCTGGGTGACTCTCCTTAGACGCACTATAGTTCATTCATCCCTTTCCTCTGAGGTCCCATAATCTCCTTGACCAGGAAATTTGGGACACCTCTGAGTTATAGGATATTACAGCACAGGTTCTCTTATATCCTGGGTCTTTATT
>PVJA010025298.1:0-30912 GCA_004027025.1 Myocastor coypus
AAAGAAAAATCTTAGAGCCTTTTCTTACAAGTTTATCAATTTTCCAGTGCTTAAATTTTCATTAGTACATGTTTACATCACTTAATCATTACATTCCTCATGTGGCATTGGTACATGTACATGATATATTTTCTTTTTATCTCCTGTCCCTCTTTGCTCCATCTTTTGATTCCTTTCCTATTTGAACAAAATCTGTTTTCCTACTTCCTACTAATCTTGTATCTTGCTCTTTATCTTTTTAGATTTCTCATGTAAGAGAATTTTACAGTATTTAAGCTTGTGTCTGATTTATTTTACTTAACATTATGGTCTTGAGGTACATTCCATTTTCCTACAAATGACACATTTATCTTCCCATGTGGCAGAGTACATGGAGATTTAAAAGTACACTGAAGTCATTTGATAAGAGAACCTCCGAGTTAAAGTACTTTTTACAGTCAAGTGTTGCTCTAATGAGTTTGTCATGGAAAGTAAAACAAAACCTCAAATTCATTGATTAATCCAGAAATGCTTTCCTTAAAAAAGTACCACAGCAACACAGATTTAAAGAGCTCCCAATACCAACTAAAAACTGGGGAAAAATTCTCTCAGGAGGCTATAAAAGTACTTAAAATAGTTAGCTATGTTTTGTGTTTTCTGGTTGTTTTATAAACTGTTGCCCATTACAGGATTATAAAAATAGGTGAAATTCTCTAAGATATAGTCAGACAAAAGGGTATCTCCGGGTGGTAGAATGCTTGTGTTGTGTGTGTGAGGTTCTAGGTTTCATCCTCAGTACCACAAAAGGGAAAGGAAAAGGCAGGGAGGGAAAGAAAAAGGAAGGAAGGGGGTAAACAGGCCGGATGGTTTTATGGGATAACAGAATACAAAGTGAACCACTGAATCACAGGAGAGAGAAGAGGTTAATGGGCAATTTGATTCTTGGAGGACTAGATAATTTCCCTAGAATATGGCTCATCCTGCTTCTGTAGGTAACCAGACAGTCACAAAGCAACACAATTCCGCTCAGATCTCAATAGAAAGTAGTCTTAGGTAAGAGGCACTGTAAGTGCTTTGCAGAGTATGTGATAAGCTTGTCTTCTTTCTAGAAAATAGAGACACATGGTTTTTGATATAATTTTGATGTAGGTGCAAGATGGTTGTCCTGCACAGGAAGAAGAAAATTCTTGAAGAATGAGACCCTATGAGAGGTCACCAAAAGTCCCTAAATAGGACTATGGAAATCATATACAATGTAAACCAGCAAACAGATGATTCTGATAAAACCAACTGGAACCCAAATCCAAGTCAAGGTGTTGACAAGTGACAGAGAAAGAAACCCAGGAGCCAAGGTCCTGACTTACCAGGAGTTATGGCTTGCTTTAGTTTCCCCAAAAAACCTCAGGTGGTCATAGGTAGAGTTTTTTGGAGGTGACTGGATCTGAAGTGTGTAATGCTAGGATTAAGGATGTGATACTGGGATGGATTCGTGATGCAATACTAGGATTAAGTGCCCTACCCTCAGTATGAGTGCTATGTGCCCTAAGGGTGTTTAGCGTGGATAGAATATAAGGGACAAACTGAGAGCTCCTGTTCTCACTTGCTGCTGCTGCTTGTCTTCTGCTGCCTCCTGCCTACTCTACGATGCCCTCTGCCATGTACCCTGCCTTGTAGCCAGCTGATGATGGACTGAAACTTCCACAAACTGTGAGCCAAAATAAACCTTTCCACTTTAACTTTAGGTGCTTAGTATTTTGTCTCAGCAACAGAAAAAGCAGTTAATACTAGTAATACAAAGGGCTGAACAATAATGAACACACTGGACTGAGGCCTGGAAAGGAGAGTAAAATTGTGCTCTGTGTGTGTGTGTGTGTGTGTGTGTGTGTGTGTGTAGAAACAACTGCAGCACAATGCAATTATTTGGAATCAATGTGCATACTCAACCAGATTCTGAGAAAAGAATTTGAGAATTCCTTGAGTTTCCCAATGGCTTGGGGTACATATTAGCAGAAGGAAAGGACTTAATACTGGCACAGAATCCCCAGAAGCCCTCTAAGCACCCTTGACCTATTCTGCCTGTTCTGCTCTGCAGAGCCCATCATTATGGGCCCATGATGTTGCAGAAACATTTGAGGTGTTAGCCCTCACTGTGTTTAGCACTGGACCTACATATGGAATAGGGCAGAGACCTACATATGGAATAGGTAAAAACCAAGTTGTCCTAATGTGCAGGTGCTCACATACAATTTTATGATTACGTAAAGGCTTTTGCATTTTAGAAGTTAAGTGCAAAGTGGAAATTGGCAGATTATGAGTCCAGTTTTCCCAAATTCCCCCTTCTTCATCAAATCACATATTAATATTTAGTACTTACCATAATGTTATAAAAAGGTTTTCTCCAAATTGCATATATCCCCTTATAAACTAATTTAGGAATGGTAATACTTTTAACTGACATAGGTTTGTCAGCCTTAATGCTACCACATAAAAATACTCTGAGAGTGTCACAGCTGAGTAAACATTAAGGGAAAATAAGAAATACTTTAGATAGAATAACTAAAGAAAAACCATAAGCTGGCCAAGTTCTTTGAGTTTGATTACCTTTAATCCTGTCAAAAGACAAGGGGGAAAATCCCCTCAGTAAAATTTAGAAATGTGATCCCCAAACAAAAATTCCCCTATAACAGAGTCACAGGTGCAAGTCCTTTTTTTTTTTTTTTTTTTTTTTTAATGTTATGGTCAGTTATTGACACACCAGGGTTATCTACACACACAGTTGTTTAAACATAACAGATTGCCATTACTTTCTGGATTCATTAGTCACAATTTAGCCAGTCATCAGGAGAGAAAATTACTAGCACTAGTAAATTTCCACTCTATTACTTTAATTTTTATTGAGAGACATTTATCAGTGATTTTCTTCTTCATGAGAAGTCACAAGTGAACCAAGCTGGAAATTCATCTGTGAAACACATTACATTTGATGATATTTCAGAAGTGTAAAAGCTTGCTACAATTTTAATTCACACAGTTTCTAAAGCATCACAGCAATCTTATTCAAGACAGTTTTTAAGCTTTTGCTTCAAACCCACCCCATGAGATAAAGACACTTCAAGCAGTGCATTGAGGAGAACATTTTGTTGTGTTTTGTTTTTTGAAATACCATTTTATTCAATAGCTCAGGAGAGCTTGGAACTCACTATATATCCTAGGCTGGCCTCAGACTTGCTGAAATCCTTCTGCCTCAGCCTCTTGAGTACTGGGATTATAGTTTCTCCACCACAGTTAGAGAGGAAAACTCTTGAGGTGATGGTTTCTTATAACTGGCCTCCAACACACTGATGAATCTGTTGTTCTATCAGCCTTTTTGGTGGTCTTCAAGTGCTCTAATCCCTTATCTAAATGAAAGATTACTGCTTTCATTTCAATGCATTGTTCAAGAAGATTTATTTCCACCAAAGCTACTTTCCAGCCCTTGACAGAAAATATTCAGAGACCCTACCCTTACCATTGGTTCTGAAACAGATATCCTTTAGGATAAATTGAGATTATAAATTGAGATTATAAACATTAACCAGCTAATCCACGAATATTTACTAATCACTGTTTATAGGAAATGAAATAATACAACAGAAAATACAGTACAAGAAGTAGGCTCTACTAAACCTTTGTACTGTTGATAGGCTATAATGTATACTCATACAGGAAAAGTGAGTATTGACTAAAGGTTGCAGACAAACTGCTATAGGAGTTTAATGACTTGCTCTCAACAATGGAGATGGTCAGGTGTTCCTCAGAGGAGATGTGAAGTGAGAAGGGGAGAGAAAAATAAAGTGATGAAGACTGGGGAGAATCATTTATATTTGAGAGCAAAAGAGTGAATTTGCAATAACTATAAGCGTGTTTTTGTGCATAGTACCTGTGTGACTACACTTCCAGTGTGAATAAGGTTTGTCTTAACCAAGTACATTTGACTGTGTTACTGTCAATTTGAAGAAGTGAAGTACAAGTCATGCTTGACTGTAGTTGGCTCCATTTGGAATCATAGAAAATAGTCATGGCTGACCCAGGTGGAATTACCATATATGCCATTTGTTCCCCTAGGTTAGTTCCCTCCTGTAATTCATCCCAATCAAATCAATGACATATGATAATTGTTGTATAGGGAATGTTACTGATTGTCATACCTAGACCTGACCCTTTTCATTTTAATAGATCTAGGAGGCTCATAAATTCTTCCCTTTAAAAGAATGCATTCTTGGGGCCAGGGAGATGATAGCTTGGTGGCACAAGTGCCTGCCTGGCAAGTGCAAGGTCATGAGTTTGAACCCCAGTCCTGCCATAAATAAACAAACAAATAGAATTTTAAAATGCATTTTGTAGGACCCAACCTACAAGCTGGTACCTGACTGAGGTATGATGAGAATAAAAAATAAAAGAGACAAAGAAGTAGGTTTAAATGTGGGAGACGGGGGGGGGGGCTCTTGCCTCCCTGTGTACAACAAAGCACCCCCAGTGAGGCTGGTGAGATGGCTCAGAGGTCTAAAGCACCTGCTTAGGAAAGCACCCTAGTGACTGGTGTCCTCTACCTTTATACTCTCAGACATGGGTACAGCAATTAGAGCAAAATAGGATTAATCTGCTTCCCACCATCTATGGAGCATGTCTGGGTAAATGACAGGATCTCAGCTGTCTTAACTTTCCTTGCAGTGCGTTAGCACACATTCATACCACCTTGCTCCTTGCTGCTCACAGAAGAGAACAATTAAGCCATAACCTTCCTTTCTGGTCTCCCACAGCAGTTGGTTTTCCTGTACCTCAGTTCCAGATAATTAGGTTTATGCAACCCAAGTGGTGTTAGTAAATCATAAATTACATTATCTACAAGAACATATTTCTGTTATTTCTGCTTGACTGGTGTCTCATTTGTGTTTTTTGGTGTATCACATCCAGAACATCTTTGATAATTCAATGAATGTACAAGTACAAGCTGAGTAGGGAAAGTTCATTCAAATGAAGTACTCAGTAAAAGAGTGACTTTCAGAAGGAGACTTTTATTGCTTTTGTCTTACCAGCACTTACTCTCTATTCATGATAAAAGATGGCAGCTTTGCAGTTTATGTGTAACTTCCTCTAGCTATTTGTTAAAGTCCTCTGGCGTTGCCATTCATAGTTTTTGGTCCATCTCCCCAAGCTAAACCTAGGGGGAATTTAAATTTGGATAGGAGGGAGAAATGACAAAAGGAAGGAAAAAGTGTTAGTACAGTGGCAGTGATCTTGAAAGACTGCCCATTAGTTCCTACTCCTTAGAGTTCCCTAACTGTGTCCTGATGAATTTGCCTTTCCAGAGATGTGAGTAGTGAAAACTTCTTCAGCACTTTGAGTCCATATGTTTTTTTCATTATGCGATGCTTCTCCTTATTCTTAAGGTAGAAGTGGGTTGTTTTGTTTTGTTTGGGGGAGGTGGTGTGTGGTTTACAGTAAAGGGGACTAGTGGGCTTTTCTGTTTCCACCTCTAACCAGGGATGTATTAGGGACAGAAAGGTTCAAATTAAGCATTCCTGGCAGGAAGCAGTGATGATGCCACATCAGTGACTCTCCAAGTGTTGCTTTGGCATAGTTGATTTTAGGAACAGAAGAGGTAAACAGAAGCAGTGAGGGTGAGAGGACAAAGAAAATGGCAGTCCGTTCACAGAGAAAAAAAACGCCTTCACACCACTTGTAACACTAAAACAGACATCAGTCACTATGAATGCATTCTGGTACATCTGTATCTCATGACAAACATCTATTTCTAGTTTCACATACAATATAAAAATACATTTGTACTTGCAAGTTGTGTGTCAGGATACTGAGCTTAAAAGGAGGGGTGGGGGAGGCTTTTGCTACCAGGAAGACACCTGATTGATTCCTGGACCAGAGTTCTTTGTCCACTTTCTTCCTCCTATCAGTCAACCATATAAATTGTTCAATGTCATATCTTGAAAGGTTCTGATATGTGGGCCATAGATTCAGGCCTTGTTGTCAGAGGGCCATGAAAGGGGTTTTGACATAGGAAAGTTTGTAATCCAATGTCTTAAACACATTGTGTAACAAAATTCCACACGGCACGCATTACTAATGCCCAATACAGCACAAAGAACTCATAGGGAAAGTTCACTGGATTCAGTGAAAGAAAAATGCTTTTCTCTTATCCAGAGTGCATTTCTACATTGGGCAAAGGGGAATGGGTAGATTAAAAGTACAGGTTTGGCAGAGAAATGAAGACGATACAGAGAAACATACCTGGAAGAATCAAGTAATGGGGTTTTTAAAATGTTTTTAAGCTTTGAAATATTTACACTTGTTTGGAGACAAAAGAGGAAGAGCTGCTGAAGAGGAAAGAGATCAGCAGAGCTGGCTATCTGAGCAGATGACCTTTGCATTTACCAGGGCCCTACCAGGGTTGAATTCTCTGCTGTCATTCTTGGATTATTTTTTTTTCATTATGCTCCATAGATTTTTGTAACAGGTCAGGTGGAGGGGCATATATATGAAAGTGCTTAAAATATGAAGTGCCATTTAGTAGGCTGATTAATTGCACACCCAAATGTTCACCCCTAATCTTCTAAAGTTGTGAATATTTGTACCTCATATAGCAAAAGAGATTTTGCCAATGTGCTTAAGATTTTTTATATATATATTTTAGGGAAGGGTCTATAGGGTGTTCACTACTAGATCAGACTCATAGTGATCTGCCTGTTTACAGCCTCCCAAGAGCTGGGATTACAGGCACGTGCCCCAACACCTAGTCTCAATTAAGAACTTTTGGATAGGGACATTATCCTATCGGGTGAGTTCAAAGTAATCAAAAGTCTTTATATGTGAGAAGCCTCAGAGTAAGTAAAGGAGATATGACCTTTTGATGCAAGGCCATGGGTCAGGAAATGCAGGTGACTTCTAGAAGCTGGACACTAGGCAAGGATAACTATTGCTCCCTGGAATCTACAGAGGGAATACAGCCTTGCAGATCCATTTTGGTCTTCTGACCTCTAGAATATAGTTTGTTTTGTTTTTAGCCATATTTGTAGTAATTTCTTATAGTAGCAGTGGGAAAGTAAACCTAAGATACTAGCTTGTAGAAACTCAGAGTACTGGTAAAGCTCACAGCAATTACCATCTATTGATACCTCCTACATACTAGGCATTATTCTAAGCCTTTTATGTAGATAACTTATGTAATCTTAAAACAATATTTGAGGTGGGAATTAAAAACCATAGAACTAATTGTGTTACACTTGAGATTTCAGTCTAGTCTGTCCAAGTTCTTATATACGTTCATCCTCATTCCCTTATTTCCCTATAAACTTTCAGGTTTGTTCTCATGCTTTAATGTGTATTTTATTCATATGTGTCAATACATCAACGAGGGGGGAGGATAGGTTGGGGCAGGAGATGACACCTGAATTTTCCCCCCACTACAGGACGCAGACAACTTATTTAGGTAACTGTAGAACTTGTCAGGCTATAGGGAAGTGAAAGAGACAAGCGCTTAAATTCCAGTACCCATTTAAATTCTAGTGAGTCCTGGCGGCAGCAACGTGACAAGGACTTTAGCAGGACTGCCCACTACCTCGCTTCACTAACTAGAGAGGCACGACGCTCCAACTGGTGGACCTTGCAGAGGCCACTCCGCCCTCCTCCCTCTCGGTGTTTTGGAGCCCTCGTGGTCGCGCCTCATTGGTCGTCATGGAGCCCGGCCCCAGAGAGGCGGAGCCGCCTCTTTAGGTCTAGGAGCGGTTAGTTGGGCTCCCAGCTCTGTCTTCCGGCCGCGGAGGTCGCTGGGACCACAACTCCCAGAAGGCCGCGCTCCGGGGCGTGGCCTCGGCCGAGGACGCTGGGGGCGGGGCTGCCTGGGCATGAAGCGGGGGCGCGCGGCGCTGCTTCCTCAGTCGCTGCTTCCAGGCGCCCGGCGGTATTCACCGCCAGCGGTTGCCGCACATATCTCAACCTCTAGCGGTACTCTGCCGCCGGGCTCGATTTCCTGGCATCGCTTGGCCGCCCTCCATTCCCGGCCCCGAGGGGCCCAGCCGTCCGCGGCGGGGGGAGGCCAACATGAGCTGGGGGGTCCACTGGGCCGGCGCCGGGCAGGGGGCGGCGGCCGCAGTGCAGCTGCTCATCACCCTGAGCTTCCTCCAGAGCGTCGTTGAGGCCCAGGTAAGTCCGCAGAGGGTCCACCCGGCACCCTAGCCGGCAGTCGGACCTGCTGCGGCGGGGGCGCCTCAGAGGCCGGGCGCAGGTGCGAGCGAAAAGCTGGGGTACTGACCGCTCGGTAAAGTACAGAAAACGTCTGCGAACCCCGGCATGCGCATGGATGGCGACACTGGGGTGATGGCAGGCAGGAGAGGAAGATGGTGACGGCCCCCTGAGCCCTTAACGGTTCTTGTTTCTTGTACGGTTTTCAGTGGCCGGGAGTGTGGCAGGAGACGGGACGGAGTGAGCGTCTCAGCTGGCTTGAGGGAATGCACCCGAAGTGTCGCCCTTCGCTTCGGGAGTTCTGGAGGTCGGCAAGGAGTCGGTGGAACTCAGGACCCCGACCCCTGGCCACCCTAAGAATAGATCTGGAGTACAACAGAACTTTGAGTTCCTCAAACTTGGGCACTTGACTTTTGGCCCTGCTCGGTATCACTTCGTTTTTACCTTGCCTTTTTGTCTGTTAATTGAGTCTGACAGTGAGGTGCCAGCTGCAGAGTATGCTGGAGTTTGGGAGTGTCTTCGTGAATCGATTAAAACAGTGCTCTAGTTATTCTAGAAACCTGAAGGTTAGCCAGAAGACCAATGTTGACTCCTTTTTTATTCAGTAGGATTTGACTAGATTGCCAAGTGCTTTTGTCTCCTCTGCACCTGCTGCAAAGTGGCAGAACTGCTCGCAGCCAAAGAGTGCCTCAGGTGGCCTGATAATAAAGGGAGATGCCGTTTGAAGCAATTAATGCTCACTGCTAAGAAAAATTGACGTTAACTCTTGATATGTAACCGTGTAAACAGGTTTTGCTGACTATCCAGATACTTTCCAGTGGTCTTATAGAGCTCAGTACCAAATCCCAGAATGCCTGAATATTCCGTTTGATTTGACACAAATGAGTAAAATTTCATACTGTGCTAGATAAGGCACAATCTCCCACCCTCCTTCCAGCTGTACTGATTGAGTGGATCTAGAATGGGACTCAGGAATCAGCATTTTGAACAGGCCTTGGAAGTAATTGTACTGCAGTTATTTTTAAATCCCACTTGAAAAACACCAGAATTGTGGGGATACAAAGAACATATTTTCCAAATTGTTTTTGGTGAAATTATTTTCTAGAGCTGGGGGAGATAGCTCAGTGGAATAAGTGCTTGCCTGGCAAGCATAAGATGCTGAGTTCAATCCCTGATACCACCAAAACAAAAAAAAAAAAAAATTATTTTCTAATTACTAGTTGAATGAGTTTGAAATTTACATTTAGATATTTTTTAAATGAAAGTTCTCGGGGCCCGGCGGGATGGCTCAGTGGTCTAAAGCGCCTGCTTGGGAAAGCTTGGGCGGCTTCAGGGAGCGCACGCAGTTCGATCCCCGGCACCACATCCTGCGCCAGCCCTGCCCTTGGGGTGGGCTGAGCCGGCCATAAAAATGAGTGAATAAACAAACAAAGGTTCTGAAACAAGAAAAAAATAAATAAATAAAATTTTTAAAAAATGAAAAAAAAGTTTTAAAAAAATTAAAAAAATAAATAAAAAAATAAATGAAAGTTCTCATGTTTTATTTATTTATTTTTTACGAGCAGAATAGATTTATTGAGGGAAAGAAAGCTCCTGTTTGAGAAAGGGACAGGAGGGGGCTCCAGAGTGGGTGTCCCCCAAAGTTCTCATGTTTTAAACATGACAATTATATACTTTATCAGCAGTCTAGAAGCTTCATTAAGATTTCTTCATCTATCACTAATTATATGTAATTAATGTTTTATAATTGTAGCTATACTTCTAATTTCCTTATAACCAATATAGGTAATTCAATACTTAAAGATTTATGCATATTCAAGGTATCATTTGCCAGACAGTCATCCAAAATAGGCATCTTTGTTTTTGTTTCCAGTGGTACTTTCTGATGTATTTGATCATATTTTAGGTAATCTGTAACATGCTTAAATGTACATGATCTCCTTTAAACATCTGTTAGAAGTGGGGCTGTTGTGGTAGCTGAAGTTTAGAGGGCTTAAAAGGCTTGTTAAGTGAGTGACATTAAATTGGCACTCCTTACCACATATCAATATTTACTTCTCTGCAGAATAGAGAAGCAGAGGACCAGGAACATAAAAAAGTGAAACTAAGCCAGTTTTTTCTTTCGTTCTTTTTTTTATTATTTTTATTATTTTTTATTTTTTTGTTTTATTTGTGTGTGTGTGTGTGTGTGTGGGACCAGGGGTCAAACTCATGACCTTGCATTTGCCACACAGGCACTTGTGCCATGGAGCTATCTCCCCAGCCCCAGTTTTCATTTCTTGCATGTACTAGATTGGTAGAAAAGGTGAAGGGAAAAATTAGAATTTTTAAAAATCTCTACTGAAAATCATTTAAGGAGATAGGTAACTGTAATAGGTCTCCTTGTATTTAATAAAAAACAATTTCTTTTCAGACTTAGTTCATTTTATTTTTGTGTAAAAACCCTACCTACTGCTGGAGCTTGAGTCCTCTGGACAGAGACTCTGGTGTGGGTTTTCACAAGATGGTCAGTGAATTCCTGATAGGGAGACTTGGTGAGCACAGTCTCTTTCCAGAGGTTAGGGGTCAGAGAGCTGTAGGTCTTGGAGATGGCATCAAAGGTGGCCTTAGCAAAGTTGCCCAAGGGTAGCAGTGCAGCCCATAGCAGAGGTGTAGCAGTCATCAATTCTAGCCATCAGCAGCAGCTTCTTGGGCACAGAGGCTGAGATGATTCCAGTGCCTCTGGGGGCAGGGATCAGACGCAGTAACACAGAGCCACAGCAGCCAGTCACCTTGCAAGGAACAGTGTGGATCTTGCCAGTCGTTTACCCAGTAGCCTCTCCTCACGGGAACAATGGAGAGCTTGGCCAGGATGATGGCCCCATGAATGGCAGTGGCTACTTCCTTGGAACACCTTACACCCAGGCCAACATGACCTGTGTAGTCTCCATTGGTGACAAATGCCTTTAACCTGGCCCACTGGCCAGCATGAGTTTGCTTCTGCACAGGCATGATCTTCAGAACCTCATCCTTGAGGGATGTGCCCAGGAAAAAGTCAATAATCTCAGACTCCTTGATGGGTAAGGAGAAGAGAAACATTTCCTCCAGGGACGTGATCTTCATGTCTTTGACCAGCCGGCCCGGCTTGGTGACAGGAATCCACTCTTTGTCCCCAGCCTTACTTCCTTGAGCCCCTTGGCCTCGGCCCAGGCCTCAGCCGCGCCTGTGCCCTCGAAGGCCACTGCCGAAGCCTCCACGGAAACCACTGCGGCCTCCGATGCCTGCTCCTCCGCCCCCCGGGGCCTCGGGCCCCTCCCACTGCACCGGCGTCATCCGCCATTTGGTGTTTCCCAGAAAGAGAATAAAAATATTTTTGAGGCTGGTCGTGGTGGTGCACACCTCTAATCCCAGCACTTGGGAAGCCAAGGCAAGAGGATTGGTGTGAGTTTGAGACCAGCCTGGGCTACAAAAGTGAGCTCAAGGCCAGCCTGAACTGCATAGTGAGACAGGGTCTCTAAAGAAAAAAAATTTTTTTTGAGCCCATATAATGATACTCACATATCTCATGCCCCATCATAAATGAAATGAAAATATGCTTTCTATTATGGTAAGACACTGGGAACTAAAGGAATAGGACTGCAAGTCATAACCTTCTGAAAAGGTTATGACTGTATGTGCAGTAATTGTAGCTAGATATGTTTGAAGACCTTCTAAGTAAGTTTCTGAGGTGGCATGCAATCAAGGAATACATAGAATGCCCTACTAAATGAAGAACCAGAAACTTGGGACTCAGTGGTACACAGTGGAGTACTAATCTATGGCTGAGAGTTTTCCCCAAACCCTGAATGAAGACTTTGAGTTCCTGCTGTATCATCTACATAGGTGTGGAGTGGGCCAGGAATAATGTTTATGTTGGCACAGAGAGAGGAAACTAATGAGACCTCATGATAGGATTCCAAAGCACTACATCTTCAGTTTAAGGGTAAATGAGAAACAGGCCCACTACGTGTAAAGGGAAAGTATTGAAACTTGCTGGAGAAATGGGAAAATAATACCCTGAAAATGTGTGACCCTGAGCCAACCCTTATGTAAGTCAATGTTGTGCTAGAAATGATTCAGGTAGAAATGTTAATTTGTAGAAGTGTTATGTTTGTATGCCCCAGGATACAAGTAAAAGCAAGTATCAGGGGGGCTAGGGAGATAGCTCCATGGCACAAGTGCCTGCCTGGCAAGTGCAAAGTTGTGAATTCGATCCCCAATCCTGGAAAAAAAAAAAAAAGCAAGTATCACTCTCCTCTGGAGAAATGTATTTTCAACTTAAGCCCTAAAGAATTCCCAAAGATAAAATACCAAGAAGAAAAAACAGGTATTTAAAAAAAAAAAAAAAAGAAAGAAACATTAGAACAGGGCTCCATTAATTAGGTCTAATCCCTGATCTACAGTAGTTCCACTTATAATTTTGCAGTTTTTAAAAATTTTACCATAGTGCAAAAGCAATATAGTCAGGTGAAACCATAGTTCACATCTGGAATTATTATCTTTTCCTGGATAAGCTCAGATATTCTGTCCATGCAGGGCAGTGGCAGTGAGTTTGATATCCCTGTTGTGTGAGCTGCCTATTGTTAGTCATGTGAGGCAGAGGGTAAACAGATGGTGCTCTGCCATGTACTATGCATCTCCACTATGATATGCATAGCTAGGTGTCGCAAATGCATTTCCACATATTTTCAATATACAGTTGATTTATCAGGATGTATTCTTTTTTTTTTTTTTTTTTTTGCGGGACCAGGGTTCAAACTCACGACCTTGCACTTGCCAGGCAGGCACTTGTGCCTCGGAGCTATCTCCCCAGCCCCTTATCAGGATGTATTCTTATAACTTGAGCAACTATATTAAAAACAAATTAAGATAATATTACTAACTTAAAAGAAAACAGAAAAAAAGAAACCTGAAAATATGAGAAAGAGGCAGTGGGTGATGTAGATTAATGGCATTAGTGCCTGCCTATTAAGTGCAAGGTCCTAAGGTTCAATCCCTGGTACCAAAAAGAAAAAAAGGAAAGGTTTTAAAGGCTGACTAAAAAGATGTAAAAATAGAAGTGTTAGAAACAAAATGAAGCTCAATGGTGGACTGAATAGTTGATTATACCCAGATGAAGAAATGATTATGCAGTTAAACAGCCCTTTTGAATCTTTTCGTTCTCCTTGAACCCACGTTTCTTAGTTTTTGTATTGTAGGGAAGCATGTACAGGGTGTTCAGGGTCTCACTACTAGATCAGAACTCCTAGTGATCCACCTGTTTACAGCCTCCCAAGAACTGGGATTATAGGCTCGCACCACCACACCCAGTCTCAGTTGCCATTTCAGTGCACTCTGGGGGCAGGGCTGGCACCAGATGGCCTGGGGAATCTTGCAGGTGCTTTACTGCTGAGTTATTTGACCAGCCCTCCTCTTTTCTTTGATCTACACCCTCACAAACAAAATTGGAGTAATCATAAGAGAATTTACCCACAGTAACCCACATCATCTGCACTTAATAGACTCTTCCCATATATTTCAAGTTCCTATTGGTAACCGTAATGAACTGTTCCTACCAAAGGCCAGTCCCTCCACATAAATTAGTTCCCAATTCTTCTTTCTTATTTAAGGACTTAGTTTCAGCAATCTTCTCTTTCCCTCCTGGATGAACTTTTCTTTCTCTGAATTGTAGTTCAGTACTAGTAGACACTTGCTACATATGTGCAAGACCCTAGGTTAGAACCCAAGCGCATCAAACAAAAAATTCTGCTTTCAAGTTCTTTTTGACTCACCCACTGTTTCTCCTTCTGCATCATTTTTTTTTTTCTCTAGAAAAGCTCGATGGGAGGCTGAACATATAGGCTGATTACTGTGATTTCCATCTACGTAGTGAGACCCTGTAGACCCTGTCCAAAAAAAAAAAAAATGTACTCACTTGAACCGCACATATATTTAAACTAGAATGAAAAGCTTGAGTTATCTTTATTTCTTTTATTTTTATGTTCTCCTGTTCTTCCTTTAGCTCATTCCAGTCAGACTTTTGTCCCTTCATTCCTCTAAAACTGATCTTACTACGATTGCTGATGTCTTTGCTGGTAAATTCTTAAACCTTGCTTTACCTACCGGTAGCATTTTTCAAAGTTCAACACACACTTTCTGTGAAATGCTAATTTTGGCATCCAGGATGCAACAGTTCAGTAGTTTCTTTCCCCTCAGATGGGTCAGTCATTTTTAGTATCCTTCACTTGTTGTTCTGTCCTTCTCTGCCAATCATTTGAACTTCAGAGTTCAGATCTTACACCATTTTTTCTGTCTTTACTATACTGTTCACTCTCAAATTTAACTCTCCAGAGTAGGAGTCTCAGCTGTTGATTTTGTGTTTTAACTTTTTTCAACATCTCAGTTAGCTAAAAGTATCTCAGTATTGAGTATCAGAATTGAACTCCTGATCTTTTCCCTAAATTTGCTCTGCCTAAGATCTTTTTCCCCATCACATATGCTCCTGCTGAATTAGCATCCCTGTTCTTCAAACATCGCAGCTATGTTTTTGCCTTAAGGCCTTTATATGAGGTATAATAAAAAGTTTAACTTTTAAAATTTATTACAACAAAAGACTTTATTAATGCCTCTCATATTATCCCCCTGCTTTAAACACATTTATTCCTATTGGGTTTTTTTTTTTTTTTTTTTTTTTTTTTTTTTTTTTAGCGGAACTGGGGATTGAACTCACGACCTTGCACTTGCCAGGCAGGCATTTGTGCCATGGAACTATCTCCCCAGCCCCTTATTCCTATTGGTTTTGACAGTGTACCTTTTGCTATAATTTTTAAAAATTAAACATTCACTTTATTTTTTGATCTCCTTTATTTAGTTAGTTATTTGCAGAACCAGGGGTTAAACTCAGGTCCTTGTGCTTGCCAGGCAAGCACTTATTCTACTGAGCTATCTTCCCAGCCCCCCATCATCTCCCCTTTTAATTCTTGTTTTTTCTACAAAGAACACACTCATAAGGTTTCTTAGTTTAGAATAAACTTAGTTCATACATTTAGATAAAATGTCATTTTGGGTGCTGTAGAAATAGCTCCATGGCACAAGTGCTTGAGTTCGAACCCTGGTCCTGAAAAAAAAAGTCATTTTATCTGACAGGTTCCCATATCTAAAAATTCTTCATCTTTGGTCATATAATGTACATGAGAAATGTTCATTCTTTACGTAGTACTCGCTGTGCCTTTCATTATTTGCTTAAACTCTCTACTCTTCCCCTCTCAGTGTGGTATAATATAAAAAAATTGTTTGGTCTTTGTTTCTGATTCCTGGTAGAGATCTCCAAAAATGCTTTCATGCTTACTAGACTGGAAAAAATTAAAACATATATTGAGAAACATATGGCTCAATGTTAACATCCACTCATTTTTGGTGAGATAGCAAATTGATACAACTGCTTCAGAAATCAACCTGCCATTTTCTTATTTATTTATTTATTTTTCTTTTTTTATTACTTTTAAGGGGCTGGGGAGATAGCTCCATGGCACTAGTGCCTGCCTGGCAAGTGTAAGACTGTGAGTTCGAACCCCAGTCTTGGGGAAAAAAAAAAAAAAGTTTATTACTTTTAATAAGAACATTGAGACAGTTTCAAAACACGTTAGTAGAACAGCCACAATAATTGATACAGTGCATATTGTTATCTTCATAGTAGTTGTTCAGAGTAAAAGATGCAGACATGAAAGCTTTTCTAAACACTGTTGGTACAAATATTTCTTCTCACTGAACTAAGAGAAAGTAATTGTATACATAGAGCAATATTCCATAATAGTAGTAGATTACCAGCAGAGCTGGCAATGTCAGAATCTGTTGATTTAAGCCTTTTACAGTTCAGCATACTAATCTGGGTTTACTTTTTATGCCTCGTGGTTAAACTTTTCTGCTGGGTGGTTAAGGCCAAGTTAAAGCAAGACCTATACTTTTATATCTGGCAAGGTCAGTCAAATCCCCTCAGGATTTACCTTGAAACAATGTACAGTGTTTTGTAGAACTTTTGTCGGTGTCAGCTATCTGGATGAGTCACGGCCATTGCTTGACCAGTTTGCTCTCTGTGAAAGCCTGAGAGAATGTTTTCTCTCTAGGTCACTCTCCTTAGGCACACTATATCAACCTGTCACTTCCTAATAAAGCTGAAGATGTACTTATAGCAGTTCTAATTCTAAGCACATAACCTGGAAAACTCTTGCACTTGTATACCAAGTTGTGTATCATTGTTCTTTACTGAAACCCAAAAACGGACCTCGGTGTGGATTCTGTTAGTTTCCTGTTGCTATTATAACAAATTGCCAGTCTTAGTGACCAAAAGAAATACACATTTGTTATCTTGTAGTTCTAGTACAAGAGGTTGAAAATGGGTTTTACAAGATTAAAATCAAGATGGCAGCAAAGTTACTTTCCTTTTGCAGACTCCTGAATAAAGAGCTGTTCCTTGCCTTTTCAGCTTTTAGAGGCTTTTGTTTGGCTTGTGACTTCCTTCTCTATCTTCAAAGCCAACTATGTAGCATCTTAGAGTTTTCTTTTTCCTGACTCCAATACTTATGTCTGTATAAGGAATTTTGTGGCTATATGGTTTGATATGAATAATCTAGTCTTACTATTTCAAGGTACTTAATTAGAATTTTAAAGCTTTTTTTTTTTTTTTTTGTGGTACTAGGGGCTGAACTCAGAACCTTGCACTTGCCAGGCAGGTGCTTATTCTACTGAGCTATCTCCGTGGCCCCTTAAAGACCCCTTGCCATGTAAAATAACACTGGAAGGTTTTAAAAATGAGGGTGTGGACATTTGGAGGAGGGCATTATTCCTGTTATGTAGATCAACAAACAGAATGAATATACTGTGATATTTTTATATAATACAACACTTTTAACAGGGAAAATGGTATACTACATTAAAATTAGTCGTGAATATATGCCAAAATAACATGCTGATGAGAGGAACATTACAGCAGAATTCACATATTAGATTTCATTAGTATTAAAGTTCAAAACTTAGAAAACATCTAAGTATATTGCTTAGGGATACATTACAAAGAAAAGTAAAATTAAGTATGTGTCATGTCTCTGTCTGTCTCTGTCTGTCTCTCTCTCTCTCTCTCTCTCTCTCTCTCTCTCTCTCTCTCTCTCTCTCTTTGATACCAGGGATTGAATTTAGAGCCTTTTTTCTGAACTACATCCCTAGTCTTGTGTTAAATTTTGAAACATGGTCTCATGAAGTTACTGAGTTGCACAGACTCGGCTCAAACTTGCAGTTCGCTTGTCTCAGCCTCCTAGAGCACTGGAATTATAACTGTTCACTGTCATGCTCAGCCTAAGAGATAATGTCTTGCTTTGTTGGTCACACTGGCCCTGAATTGCTGGGCTCAGCCTCTTAAGTTAGACATAGTCAAAAGTTCAAGAAATAGCAATTGCTAGGAACAATATTTTAAAACTTAAGTATTTTGGTTTTGCTTTTCTGTTGCTATTTGGGAGGTTAAGATTTGTGGTCCTGTATAAGTCATGAGAGTAATGGAATCAGATTTGTAAGTTAGTGATGGGATCCCAGGAAATGGGATAGGAAAACATAGAATTCTAAGAGCTAAAATTCTTGGTAATGATCCTTTGTTCTTTAATCTCAAGATGATGTAGTTCTAACTGTATATAATAGGTACTTTTGGGAGTAAAGAAAGAAAGAGGTGGCAAGGACTGGTTTCTACTTCTTGATAACCACTTGCATGTATTCTTCTTGTGGACCACATGAGTAACCTACAACAGACTGAGGCACTTTCTTATTTTTAATTGAAAAATTGAATTGCGATAGTTGATAATCTATGCAGTTATAAGAAATAATACAAATGAATTAAATTTCCCCTTTAGTTATCCTAATGGTAACATCTTATAAGTATATATAATACAATGATGTAGCTAGGACATTTCCATTGATTATTGGCCTCATTTGGATCCCCCCAGTTATTCTTGCATTGTTCAGGTGCATATATGTATTAGTTCTGTACAGCTTTATCATGAGTAGCTATATGCATCTACCATATCAGTAAAGATATGGTTGGTCACCAAAGCATCTGTCTAGTTGCCTCTTTATAACCACACCACCTTATCCTCACTCTGCTCTACCTCCTACCTCTAAGCCCTGGCAACAATTTGTTCTCCATTTGTAAACGTTCTCATTGAAAAAAAATATGGTGTAAGTGGAGCCATAAAGTTTGTAACTTTTTTTTTTTTTTAGATTTTTTTAAAATTTTATTTATTTATTTTTTCCTTGTTTCAGAATCTTTATTTGTTTATTCAATCATTTTTATGGCCGGCTCAGCCCGCCCCGAGGGCAGGGCCGGTGCAGCACATGGTGCCGGGGATCGAACCGCGGTCCCGGAAGCCGCCCAAGCTTTTACAAGCAGGCGCTTTAGACCACTGAGCCATCCCGCCAGGCCCCAAGTTTGTAACTTTTTGGAGTTGGCTTTTTTGCGGGACCGGGGTGTGAACTCACAACCTTGCACTTGCCGGGCAGGCACTTGTGTCACGGAGCTATCTCCCCAGCTCCTTGAGTTGCCATTTTTTACTCAGGATAATTCCTAGAAGGTTCATCTAGATTGCTACATATCATTGATTCCAATTTTTAGTTCAGTTGACTGTTTTATGGAAGGTTTGGACTCTAAAGTCACTTTGTAAATAATGATTTCTCTTGCACTAATGGATACTTTAGTGGTTATGAGCATAAATTTTAATGTCAGATGGTTTTGGGAAGAATTCCATTTCTACTTTAGAAAATTAGGCCTGCTAAACTTTAATTTCCTTACATGTAAAAATTAGGATATTATTTAAAGGATACTTCTAAAGAGTAAGTAGGATGATATATTAAAGTCTAACCACTGTGCCTATTGTATAGGTTCCATCAGTGGCAGTGTAAAAGAAAGATATGGGTTGCTGCAACAAAATTATCACACTCTGACTTCTAAGTTAGTCTGAGAACAGATTGCTTTAGCATTCTATTGGCTACTTGGATTTTATATATGTTTAGGGAGGAGAGTAAGAGTTCAGTCTTTAATTTTGAGCACTAACAAGAATTTTTAGTTTTTCAGAGTGAGCATTATCTAATCTTTATACTGTTTTTTAAATATCAATGACCTTAACAGAAGTCACTGCTTTAATGTTATGAATCTTAATCAGCAAAAACTGGCTATCTTGAATGAACAAATGATTCTTTTTCATAATAGTACAGATTTGTTAAGGTTGAAGCATCAGTAATTTACGTATTTAAATTTGCTGTATATGTAAATTCTAGGTGGCTGGAGTTCTGGATGATTGCTTGTGTGATGTTGACAGCATTGATAACTTCAACAACTACAAGATCTTCCCCAAAATAAAAAAATTGCAAGAGCGAGACTATTTCCGTTATTACAAGGTAAGGTTATAATTTTGATTCCGTTGATGCTAAAGATTTTTCTGTAGCAACCTGTGGATGTGACTCTATGATCCTTTTGAAAATCCATTTGAACTCTCTTGAACAGCCTGTGCATGTCTTTTGTTATTTGAATGTATTAAAAATCATAGTGATTCTTAATTAGTTTTGTTATACACTAAGAATCTCAGCCTTCTTTCTGTGTTTGGGTATTTCCCCATCTCTCAGTTTTGGTTTCAAGGCAAGACTCCTCCCTTTACAGAAACTGAAAATGGCAGGGGCTGAACTTGTCAACCTCCCTTTAATGTAGGTTCTGCCATGTAAACCCACCTACCCAGGCTTCAAATTGGGCTGTACACTAGCACTGTTAGCCATACAAAATGACATAGCAGCAGATGTGCCCTGCTAGCTCCCTGGGAAGGCTAGCAAAAACCAGGCTGAGGTTATAGGAATACTATATGCAGTATCCATGGTAATACTGCAGGATTGGGTCTTAAATCTAGTAACACTCAATCCTAAACCTATACAAAATACCAATAATACTTTAGAGGCAACAGCAATCTTTAAATATAGCAATTAGCAATATTCAAAAGGACAGTTATTCTAAATTTATCTTGATTCTAGATAGACTATCTTAGCTGACCATCTAAATTCTTCAAATTTTTTGAGTGTAAAAGTTTCAATCTTGACAGGGCTATCTATAGCTCAGTGGCACCAGTGCCTGCCTAGCAAGCACAAGCCAAGAAATAAAGAAATTGATTAATCAATCAATCAATCAGTCCAGTATTTTGATAATTTTAAGTTGCACAGGAGAATAAATTAGAATATTATAGATTCAGTCAGTACCAACAATATCTAAAAATAGAGTAACTATTTCTCTTCTATCTATAAAATAATGGTTATAGCTGGGCATGGTGGGACATGTGTGTAATCTCAGTGTTCAGGCAGCTGAGGCAGGATGATCACTGTGCATTTGAGGCCAGCCTAAGCTGTATAAGACTTATCTCAAAAACCAAAACTGAAGCAGTACAAATAATTGGATTCTAGAATTTATTTCAGAGAGAAATCTGTACATAAACTTGTTGCCTTTTGGCCTTGCAGTGTAGTTCAGGCTGGGCTTGAGATCACTATGTAGCTCAAGCTGACCCTGAACTCACAATGATCCTCTGCCTTAGCCTCTCAAGTGCAGGGGTTAAGTTATGCACCACCAAGCCTGGATAAACCTGTTGTCTTTGTGAGCATATGGGGGGGGGGGGTGCTTAGGGTTGAACCCAGGGGCTTATGCATGCAAAGGAAGTGCTCTGCTCCAAACCATATCCCCAGCCTAAGGCCTATTATCTTAATCTAGACATATTATATATAAATTACTACCACCTCTGAATACAAATCTACCTGTATTTATAGTTGCTATCTTATACTTCCTTATTAGATTGAATTGTATAAAATTATCACTTTTATATTTCAAAACTGACTATACAGTGTTACTTTTATATGGTTTAATAAAATGTAGGAAGCATGCATTTAATTAAAAATCATACTTTCACATGTGTGTGGACCACATCTCCATTGACTCTCATGACCCTCAGTCTTGCTTTCATTTTGGGAATGCATTTTCTATTTCTATATCTCTACAAGTCCTGATCAGAAGAAGCACTCAAATATTTCAAGCAATGAATATTTTGTTAACTTTCACACCAAAAGTTTTTAGTATTATCCACATTTTTCAAATGAAAACATAATAGTTTAGGTAACATAGATAGAGCATTTTTGTTGGCCTAGAAAATAAGTTTGATTAAGAAAAGATGCTGGATGACTGGCCAAATAGCTCAGCAGATTAAAGTGCCTGTAAAAATAGATAGATAGATAGATAGATAGATAGATAGATAGATTGATTGATTGATTGATTATAAAGTGTTTGCAAGCAGGCACAGGGGTGAGGAGTGTGTCCACAGCAATTGAGACTAGGTATGGCATGCACGCCTGTAATCCCAACTCTTTGGAGGCTGTAAACAGGAAGATCACTAAGAGTCTCATCTAGTAGTAAGACCTTGAATACTCTTTAGAACCTTCCCTGAAATACCAAAAAAAAAAAAAAAAAAAAAAGTAGTTTACAAAATTGAAAGATAAGCTGAAAAAGCATACTTCAGAAGTGGCAAGATAGCCCAACAGTCTAAAGCACCTACTTAGGCAAGCTTAGGCAACTATAGGGACTGTGGTTTGATCCCCAACACTACATGGTGCACCAGCCCTACCCCCAGGGCAGGCTGAGCTGGAGCATAACATACATACATGCATGCATACATGCATACATATATGCATACAATTTTTTTAAAAAAGAACATAGTGGTACTTTGGTACTAGTTATTAATTGGTTTCAGGAGGTATGACAAGTATCAAACAGACTGTTTTGCTGGAACAGATAGCGAGTCATGAGGCAATCAACAACTATAAATTCTAGCTCGTGTTTGGAGTACCAAACAAGTGATGAGTACTGGGGCATAGTTTTTGAGTTTAAATATGTCAAGGGCCAATTTAAAATTCAAAGCAGATGAGTACCAAGGTATGAATGACTATAGATGAAGTTAATGAGTGAGCACTAATGGATAGTTAAAGGCAAATTTTTGGATCAAATTAATCATATTCTTATATTTTACAACACTTTCTATAAGATGTAAGGGCCTTGATTGTTCTAAGTAGGGTCATTGACCTTTTACCAAAAGAGGGAAGGACAACTTTGTCAATAGTTTCATTCACAGGGGCCCTGCAGGATGGCTCAGTGGTCTAAAGCGGCTGCTTGGGGAAGCTCGGGCAGCTTCAGGGATCGCAGTTCGATCCCCGACACCACATACTGCGCCAGCCCTGCCCTTGGGGCAGGCTGAGCCAGCCATAAAAAAAATGAGTGAATAAACAAGAAAAACTTGTTCCGAAACAAGAAAAAAATAATAAATAAAATAAAATAAAATTCTAAAAAAAAATAATTTCATTCACATGAATATAAGAAGAGTCATTGTTTCTTAAAGGTAAATTGGAGGACTGTTACATAAGGAAACATGGATGTTGGGTAGGTAGGTAAAAATAATAATAATATGCTTCTTGAGTGCCCAACATATAATCTTCTTTTTTCTCAAGCATGTAGTTTAAAAATGTTCCATCTAACAAAGTGAAATTGTTTTATATATAACCAAAACATACTCCTGTCTCTCCCAAAGGAGGGTAGTACCCTGATTTAGTTTCTGCCCTCAGCTATGAGTCTAAGATATTTGAGTGAGAGCTACTCTTCTAGTTTTGTCAACCTAATTCAACCAGTCAATGCATGAAATTTAAGCACTTTATATAATAGTGACAAACAAAGCCAAGAGAAGAGGTTCATTTTGGGTATACACATATATACTTACCATTCAGCAAGCAAGGGAAATACAGGAAGAAGCAGTCATCTGCTTTTATGCATTTGACTTATTTCTTTCACATTAACCCTTCCATTCTTTTTCTTACTATTTATTTATTTTGGGGATGAGATATTGCTGTGGAACCCAAGATGGCCTGGAATTTGCTTTATACAAAGCTGTGCTCACACTCAGTTTTTCTACCTCGGCCTACCAAGTGCTGGGATTATAGGCATGCATTATTTTGCTTGGTTCCTGTGAAATATTTATTGAAAGAGCAATTGGTATTAGCCTAGGGAGTACTGTGGATATAGTAGTGAATTAAAGCTTTTTCTGATCAAGGAAACAGTAAGTAAACAACAAATATACTTTCAGGTGGCCATAAGGTAAACATTATGGAAAGAAATAAAGCAAAATAGAAAATACTGATAATGGAGGGAAAAAAGAAACAGGCGGCCCTATTTTAATGAAGGTGATCAGGAAAGGAAGGCACATTAATCCCCTTTCTATTGCTGAGACAAAATACATGACACACATAACTTCAAAGAGAAAAGTTTGTTTATTTTTGCAGTACCAGGGATTGAACTCAGGACCCTGCACTTGTCAGGCAAGCGTGTATTCTACTGAGCTATCTCCCCAACCGAGAAAAGTTTATTTAACTCATGGTTTCAGGAGTCTCAGGCCATGATGAGGTGGCTCCAAGGCAGCAACATCATAGTGAAAGGGTGTGACAAAAGAAAATTGTGTACTTCATGGCAATGAGAAGGCAGAGAGAGCAGGAAAAGCACCAGAGAGAAGGGCTAGGAACGACATATGCCCTTCAGAATCATGTCTCCAGTGACCTACTTCTAACGGGCCTCTACCTCCAGTAGCCCAGGAGCTATGGGCTCATCAGTGAACTAAGGTGAGCACCTCTGTTATAGTCAGGGTTTGCAAGGGGATAGATTTAATAAAGGACACATAATTTATAGGATTATGTTATAATAAGTCAAGTGCAGAAGGGGCTGAGGATATTGCTTAGTGCCTGCCTTACAAGCACAAAGTCCCAAGTTCGATCCCCAGTCTGAAAAAAAAAAGGAAAATGACAGAAGGGTGCAAGATACTTATTTTGCATAGTATTACAAGTTGACCTTCAGTTAACCCACCACAACCCTCATGGTCTAAGTACTTTGTAGCCCTACCTTTGAGCATTGCTGCATTGAGGTTCAATATGTGACTCTTTTGAGGATACTTTTAATTTAAACAGTAACAAAAGATATTTATACTAATTTGACATTTGAGTACAGACATACTTAATGTGAAAGAGTAAACTATGACAAGATCTGGGGAAAGAAGTTTCAAGATCTTGACAAAGTGATAAGGAATAGGAAGAAAGGTTGATGTAGTGGAAAGTAGGTAAAGGGAAATGTTGGAGAAGTCAGTAGGAAACAGATATTTTTTAAAATTAGGGTTTATTGACCAAAGGAAAAGTTTGAATTTCATTCTATGTATAAGAAACTGTTGAAGGGTTCAATCTGGGCTTGCCGTGCTGGCCCCACTCCCAGGGTGCAATGAGACAATAATTGAGACTCGATGTGGTGGTACACCCCTGTATTCTCAGCTCTTAGGAGGCTGTAAACAGACAGATCACTGTGAGTCTGATCTAGTAGTGAGACCCTGAACACCCTGTAGACCCTTACCTAAAAATATAAATAAATAAATAAACAAACAAATAACAATAAGTTACTACTTTTAAAAAACTGAAGGGATTTTTGTATAAAATAAACTATAAAAGAATGAGACAGGAATAGAGAAATCATTTAGGAAACTATTACTATTATATAGATAAGTTGATACAGCTTTAGAAAAAGGTTCTAAAGTTGGAAAAATGTGAAAAATGATGAAATACTTACTTTTTCTAGTTTAAAAATATCCTTCTTCATTTGGTGCAGGGTCTTGTTACACAGTTTGGACTCATAGTGATCCTCTTGTCTCAACCTCCCTAGGGTTGGAATTACAGGTACACCACCATGCCTGGCTTCAATGTCCAGTGTGGCACGCCTAGAGGTGCAGGCCTGCACAGCATGTGGTGATGGGGATCAAGCTCAGGTCCTTGCACTTGCCAGGCAGGCACTGTGACTGAAGAGCTATCTCCCCAGACCCTAAATATTTATTTTTTCAATAAAAGGTAACACCAGCAGGGCGTGGTGGCACACACCTGTAATCCCAGCACTTGGGAGGCTGAGGCAGGAGGATTCATGCAAGTTCGAGACCAGCCTGGGCTATAAAAGTGAGCTCAAGGTCAGCCTGAACTGCACAAGACCCTGTCTGAAAAAGACAAAAAAAAAAAAAAAAAAAAAAAAAAAAAAAAAAAAAGGTAATACCAACAGGCTTTTCAGATGGATTGTGAAGTGTAAAGGTATGAATGATGATAACTAAGGTTTGAATACATGTATAAAAACTCATGACCAAATGAATTTTTTTCTAAGACTACAAGAATGACTCTTGTGGATCTTAACAAAGTTCAAACATATACTCTTGTTTTTTTTTAAATCAGTAAGAGTTACCAATACTTCTTTTTTTTTTTTTTTTTTTTTTTGGTCTTTTTGAGACAGGGTCTCACTATGCAGTTCAGGCTGGCCTTGAGCTCACTTTTGTAGCCCAGGCTGGTCTCGAACTCACACCGATCCTCCTGCCTCAGCTTCCCGAGTGCTGGGATTACAGGCGTGCGCCACCATGCCCGGCAACCAATACTTCTTAACATGATGATTTCAGTCCTGATGCCATCATAGCCAAGATCTTATGGAAAAACACTAGAAGAATTCTCACTTAAGTCAGAAAAAGAATAACCATAGTCTTCATTACTGTTGACTGTGTTGTCTAGTACAGTTAACAAAAAAATTTAGAGGTGTAAAATTTAAAAAGAATAAAAATTTTCACTTGTGACAAAAATATGCCTTGAAAACATAAAAAAGTTATACTTAATACACAAAAAAGTCAGTAGCTTTGTGTATGCTAACAATAACCAGGTGGAAGATAAACTGGAAAACCTCAAGAATAAAAAAGTAGAAAATATATAGGCATAAATGTATTAAACAATGTGCAAAGCCTAAAGGAAGAAGGCTTCAAAACATTCCTGAAAGACACAAAAGTAGGCTTGTTTAGATAGAGACCTTTATAGCACAGAGAGGTTAGGACCCTTTTTTACCTTATGGTACTGAGGAGTGAGCCTAAGATTTTGTGCATGTTAGGCAAATGCTCTGCTACTGAGCCAAGTCCCCAGCCCTGTTGCATGAAGGTATTCTTCCCAAGTTAATATATGAATCTAATGTAATCCTCATAGAAATACCAATATGTGTTTGTTTTTCATGGAGCTAGATAAATTGTCACAGGTTAGGTTTCCTGGGAAGCAGACTCAAGGATTGGTCCACCAGAGACTAGTTAAAAATTACTCTTAGGACCAACAATTTAACAGAAGGAAAAGGAAGAGGAGAGAGATTAGGATTGGACACAGGGAGAATTCAAGCTGTAATGCCACCTCAGTGGAATCTTAGCTGACCTTGTGGGCAATTCTTAAGATGGAATACGCTTCAGAATTGTCCCTATCTGCAGCTAAAGGTCTAGATCTTTATACCCCTGAATCAGTTAGTGAAAGATGTCCACCATAGGAAAGAGCATGCAACCCTAGCAAAGTAGATCTCTTCAGCTACCTGAAAAATTGCCAGAAAGGCTAAGGTAATTACAAGCTCTTTAGTCCCAAAGGAAGATCTGAGTAGTGTGTAACTGTGTTACTAAGTCCACCTTTTCTGCCATGTGTTAGCTTTTGTTACTTAAAAAATTAGCCCAAGATTTAGTACAATAGTTCAAAACAGCAAACCTTCCTGAGAAAGTATCATTTGAGGAAGACTTAAAGGACTTGGAAAAAGCAAGCTCTTTGGTTATCTGGAGAAAGAGCAGTCTAGGCAAAAGCAAAGGTCTTGAGATTAGAATGTGTTACATATTTGAGGAACAAAGAGATCAGTGAACAAGGGGAAGATAGCAGAAGGACCAGTACATAAAACATGTAAGGCCTTATCAGTCATCATGAGATGAGTTGGTAGATTTTGAGTGCTTTCAAAAAGGTCACTGGTTATGTTGAACAATAAACCATGCAGGTATGAGGACTGGGCAGAGAAACTAGTAAAAGAATATAGTAATCTAGGCAAGAAGATGACAGTTTGAATTACAGTGGTAACAAAAGAAGTGATAACATTTTGAATTCTGGATATTTTTCTTTTTTAAAATTATTTATTTATTTATTTTTAGGGAAGGGAGTACAGTGTGTTCAGGGTCTCACTACTAGATGGAACTCATAGTGATCAGCCTGTTTATAGCCTCCCAAGAGCTGGGATTACAGGCACGCGCCACCACACCCAGTCTCAATTGCTGTCTCAGCGTGCCCCGGCCCCTATGCCTGCTTGCTGCTATTGTGGCTGCTGTTTGCTGCTTTGCTTACTGTTTTTCTGTCTCTTGCTTGTTGTGGACTGTTTCTCTGTTATCTTTCTCTGTGATGCTGCTCTGCCTTGGAGCTAGTCAAGTATGGATTGAAACCTCTACAGTCTTTTCCAAACTTTTCCTCCTTTAACACAGTGGATGTTGGTTATTTTGTCTCAGCAATGAGAAAAGTAACTATGGCAACAGGGATTGCTAGCATTTATTTTTTGAGCTAACTGTGGTTGCTATGTGGCATAGGTAGTGGCAGTAGCAAAGAGAGTATTAGTATTGCAGTAGTTTACGCAAAAGGTAAATGATGACAGTGGAAGTGGTGAAGAGTAGATAAAAAGATTGTAAAAAGGGGAAGAAGATGAAACAGAATATAACCTAGATTTTTTGCTTTGGACAGCCCAAATAGGACTCTGCAAATCCTATTAAATTGCCAGCTTCCTTTCATATGCAGAATATGGAAATATGTGTTTACCTTGTATGTTGAAGTATCCTGCCTCTACTGTCTTGCCTTGTCCTCTATCCTTTTCTCTTTAAGCATCAGCCAGACTGGTGGCTCTTGAACTGGGAACTGGTGGTTCCCAGAACTGCTCAAGCTCTTCCATCGTCTTATCTAAATGTATGTATTCTCCAACTTTTATCCTTCCAAAGCATTACCCTCCTCAGAGATCTCTCATCCCTACCCCAACTATTATGAAAGTCCAGATTTTCCTCTATAGAGTCTGACAACTTGCAACTGATTAAAAATACAAATATTGAATTTCTGTTGCCGTCAGTGTATTTTAAGTTCAGTAGGGGTGAGGAGATTCCTTTTCTGCTGCTGCTTTGTCTGGCACCTAGTCCAGCGCCTGGCACACAATGGGTGTTGCGTTGCCTAAGAAAGTGGACACAGGAAACATAGTGGTGAAATCTCCTTAGAGACTAAATTCTGTCCAGTGTTCAAGGAAATAGTGAACTTGGATGTTCCTTTTTTAAGTGTCAGAGCCACCATTTATTTTAAAAATTAATGTTACATTTTAGTGTTCGGAAAATTTTGGTTATTGAAAATCTGAGTTGTGTAAGTGTCTAAGAAGCATTTCCTTTTTACTAAAGTATTTTTTAACTGTTTTAATCACCTGGCTCCAACGCAGAGTGATATGACATAGGGGCACTGCAAAGGAGAGCTGCTCATGGCATGGCCACAGGGAAGCAGGGTAAAGGAGGAGGGAGACAGATAAACCCTTCCAGGCCACATTCCTAGCCTTTTCAGCCAGATCCCCCCTCTTAACAGCAAGTCAGCTCTCATGCCCTCATAATCCAGTCACTTCCCAGAGCACACCTATGATCACACGATCATAAGATCACATAGTGTTTTGGAGAATATTTAAATCTAAAACATAACACTAACATTAACATATTCTTTTTCTTCAGGTTAATCTGAAGCGACCATGTCCTTTCTGGGCAGAAGATGGCCACTGTTCCATAAAAGACTGTCATGTGGAGCCCTGCCCAGAGGTATAATAAACTGAGGGAAAAGCTTACTTGCTCATCGACTTGTAGATGAGCACATCCTGTGTTTTTTAGACTAATGTCAATGAATTTGGACTTGTTTGGCGAATTCACATACTCTCTGCCCTCTTTATAGATCAGTAGCTTATCCTATATCAGAATGAATTTAGAGGTACTTTTCTATTCCGTGGTATAGGTGATTAGATGTAGTGTAGTTTAGTTGTGTAGTGGAAGGAAGATCAGAAAGAAACCTGTTCTAGGATTGGGTCTGCAACTGGCTTTTATTTCATGCTTTATGGAATCTGCATCTCATTTCATAGGTTTTTTTTTTTTTTTTGTCTTTTTGAGACAGGGTCTCGCTATGCAGTTGAGGCTGGCCTTGAGCTCACTTTTGTAGCCCAGGCTGGTCTCGAACTCACATCAATCCTCCTGCCTCAGCCTCCCGAGTGCTGGGATTACAGGCGTGAGCCACCACGTCCGGCTTCATTTCATAGGTTTAAAAAACTCAATAAACACAAAAATCTAAAACAAACCTGGTCCCTAACCTTCAGATTTAGAATGGAAATTTCACTGGCTAAAGGGGAAATTTGTAGGATCAAATAGAATTTTCAAATTTTTTTTTTTTTTACAGAATATGCTATACTTATTATCATATTTACTAATAGCTATAGAGCCCTTAATCATAGTGCCAATGTCTTTGATATTCTTGTGCTTTATAAAGGAAAGAGGGTTTTGGTCTAGAATCCAGTCAATTATATTTTACATTTGGTTGTCATGTCTCCCTTTTTTCCTCTAAGACTAGTCCTTAGTATTCTCTTTTTCTTGTCTCCTACAATAAAGGGGCTCAAACCAAGGACCTTGTACATTTATTTAGTTAGTTGGTTAATTATGAGGATACAAAATAGTAGAAAAAAGAAAGAAAAATTATACAGACTTTCCCTAAATAAAATAATAGGAATTAATGGTTGTTATATTACATAACGTTGTTTTCAAGTTAGTGGTTTAGATTTCCAGATATAAACATACAAAATTGGTTTTAAAAGAATAAAAAGAAAAACAGAAGAAATTAAAAAGGACAAGAAAAAAATTTAGCATTAATTGCTCTTTTCGGTAAACCACAAGAAATCACTGTATATCACTCATACTGTGTATCACTCTCAGTGTATATCACTAAGCTACACCGGCATTCCCCCTTTGTCCATTTTTAAATTGAGTTGATACTTTCTGCTGAATTTAAGAGTTTATTATTTGGATTTGATACATTACAATTTTTTTAAGGGAGGCAGGAAAAGCACATGTGTTTGAACCTACAGAATTGCTGTATCATGTACCTATCCTTTTTAATTTTTATCTTCTGTATTTGGTACAGGTCTCACTACATAGGTAGGACTCTAGTGATCCTCCTGTCTCAGCCTCCCCAGCACTGAGATTACAGACATGGGCCCTGTTTTGGGGGCCCACACGGCATGCCTAGGGTTCTGTGACTGGCACAGATGCAGTATAGGGGATCAAACTCAGGTCCTTGTGCTTAGACCATTGAGCTATCTCTCCAACCCCAAACATCTTTATTGCCTCTCTCTGATTCCATTTTTTTTCTTTCTCCCAGAGATAAAAACTCTCCCTTCTCATTGATTCTTTAAATAATGTGAGTTTTGTTTTGTTTTGTTTTGTTTTTTGTTTTTTTTTTTTTAAGATTCTCACTGGATTGGTATTTTTTTTAATTTAATTTAATTTTTTTGTTTAAATTTAACAATGGTTATATTACATATTTTCATCATCAGATCAGTTTAGATTAATAGATATAGGTATATAAGATTGATGAAACAATTAAACATTAACACATTCAATCAACATTACTTATTTTTTCTTTTCCCCTTTCTTTTTTTAAAAGTTGACATATTGCATATTGTCCTCACAGTAGTTCTACAGAGTACAGTGT
>PVJA010025299.1:0-30922 GCA_004027025.1 Myocastor coypus
TTTTTTTTTTTTTTTTTTTTTTTTTTTTTTTTTTTTTTTTTTTTTTTTTTTTTTTGGTTTTCCTGTGGAATTCAATGTGGTGCTCAGGAGTCCTGTTGACAACATGGAAGAGACCGGGATCTGCAGGGTGAGGTAGGGGAGAGGCCTTGGTCCCACTTAACTACAGAGACCAGTTTCTCCAACTGATGATGGTGTTAGATGCCAGACAGGGGATGCCCCTTAGTGGAAGAGGAGCTCAGGCAGACCCCCAAGCCATAGGGAGCCAGAGGCCCAAGTTCAAGTCATTAGTGATGTGCGGCAGGGCTGAGTAAGAGAATCTTGGTGGTCCCCATGGTGGCTGGGAGGAAATGGTTCTGGAAAGCACAGGAGAGCACGGATGCAACAGTCATGGTGGGCGGCTTCACTCAGAATGGACCAAGGCCCCAGCTCCTTGTCCAGAGCCAAAGCCCTCGGGCCCAAAGTTTTCAGCATAGCGTCCTTTGCAGCAAATCTCGCCATCCTTCTCTGCCAGTGCGGTTAACTCGAGGCCTTTACCACACTTGGCACATCTGAAGCAAGACTTACGCCAAGACTTTCCAGCCTCGATCACCTTCTCTGCAGCACAGCCCCTGGCTACACTGAGGGCAGCGCTCAGAGCCTCTGATCTTCTGAACCTGGATGCACTGGGGTCAGTGGTGGGCCTGTGGCCAGGGGCTTCTCCATGCTCAATGCCCAGGGACTCTTCCTTGTCAGTACTCAGCATGCCTGTGCCCTGCCTGTAGCCCATACTTCTTGTAGCAGGATTTGCAGTAAATCTCCTCTTTATGCACAGCCGCAGTAGAGCTGCCCAGATTTTTTTTCCCCCCCCGCAGGGCATGCACAGGAAGCAGGACGTATGGAAGCTGTTGCCCTTGCACTGAACAGCAAAGTCAACTGTCTCCAAGCACGCCCCACATTTCTTGCCTTCTTCCCAGTTCACGTCATGGCAGCTGCTGGGCAGCGGTGCATGAGACAGATGTAGTCGCAAGTGGTGGCTCTCCATGTTGTTTTAAATGACCAGATTCCACCATTTTAAGTGGCTCAGTAACACTGTGTTGTGTACAGGTAGCACTTTTTCTTCCTGTCTTCATCAGTTGTTGGACACTTTGGTGCCATAATTTGGTGACTGTCTACAGTGATGCCATTGACATGGGAGTGCAGACGTCACTTCTAAATACTGATTCTATTTCATCTGGCTATATACCCAACAGAAAGCTCACTAGATTATATGGCAGGTCTCTTTTAAATGTTTTAAGGTACCTTCCTAGTATGTTCCACATTGACGGTACTAATCTGCAGTCTTCCCAGTGTTATGCAGGAGATCTCTGCTCTACGTCCCTACCACCACTTTCTTTATCTTCTCATCATAGCAGTTCTTACTGAGGTTTAATGCGAATTTCCCTCTTCATTAGTAATGAGCACCTATTAGTCATTTAAACATTTGCTTTTGAGAAATGTTTAGTTAGGTCTACTTCTGTTGTTTTTTTTTTTTTTTTTTTTTTTTTTTTTTTTTTTTTTTTTTTTTTTTTTTTTTTTTTTTTTTTGTGGGACCAGGGTTCAAACTCACGACCTTGCACTTGCCCAGCAGGCACTTGTGCCTCGGAGCTATCTCCCCAGCCCCTACTTCTGTTTTTTTAGTTGACATTTATTTAGATATTGAGATTTTGGAGTCCTTTACATATTTTGGATGCTGACCTTTTTTGGATACAGATCTTGCAGGTATTTTCTCCTTTCTGCAGATTTTCTCTTCACTTGTTTCCATGGCTGTGAGGAAGCAATTTAGGATGATATACCCTCATCTGACTATTTCTTACCTGTGCTTTTTGGAGTCTTGTCCAAAAACTCCTCGTCTGTCCTATTATCCTGAGGAAAATAGGAATAAATTGCTAGGACAGAGCTTTGAGGAAATGCTGTCTTTAGGAGATAGAACAAGAGGTCAGTGAAGACAGGGAGCTACAGAGGAAAACAAAAGCAGAGGCTGGTAGCACAATGCAGACTGCAGAATAACTGCCATCAGAGAAGAGATGGAGGCAGGAAAGAAACCAATGGCAGAAAGTCAAGTTGAGGGGGCCGGGGAGATAGCTCAGTAGAATAAGCGCTTGCCCGGCAAGCATAAGGTCCTGAGTTCAATCCCCGGTTCCGTGAAAATAAATAAATAAAAGATAAAAAAAAGAAAGTCAAGTTGGGACAGGAGAATGGTCGCCAGGCCCCTGTCCATTTAGTGTGAGCAGTTTAATTCATTATTGCCACGTTTGGCATAGGCTTCTGTTATGGCTGGGCTTTAGATTGGGAGAGAATAGGAAAAGGAAGGAAACGGCAATGCTTTTAGGGAACGCATGAAAAGAAGAGTGAACAATTGCAGTCGTTGCCCACTTAGTACTCATCTTCCCATCTTCTGATTTCCCCTTCCTCTTTCTCTTTCACGTTCACCAAGCACCTAGAATACGTTAAGCAGCTTACCTATATCCACAATCCAATGTCTTTCTTCAAATCCCAGGGAGGTAAGTACTAGCCTCACCTTGGATGAAAGAAAGCCTGAGAGAGGTCATGGATCTGGATGATGGTCGTATATTTGACAGGCGGGTAGGCTTATTTTTAAAATTAGAACACTTTGCCCCTGTTCTCAGCATTGTTTTTTTACAGTGTGAAACAGTGTACTGACACACGGTACTTGCTCATCAGATAGTCGGAGAAAAAAGGAATAAAGTGTGTCAGAGAATACTACATAAGAGGCTCTCATCGCTTCAAGTGCTAGCCTCACTATAAGACAGAATGTCTCCTCTTAATAAAACTTGCTATTATCAGCTCTGAAAATAATCACTGCAGGGAAACATTTTCTTTAAAGAAAGCTACAGCAAAAAACATCTTATTTGTAATTCCTTTAGAATAGAATATGTTTATCAAGCCATCATTACTGAGTTTACTCTAAGAAAATGGGTGACAGAATTCTAGATGTTTTATGATGTTCCAGGTTCATGGTTGAGCTTACAGTATATAAATCAGGATGTTGCCCGCTACTCACAATGTGACCATGGTCGATTGTTGTGAAGTCAATGACATAAAAGAGTTCAGGCCAGAAGAGAAAGCGCGGTCCTGTGCAAAGAAGGAATGCCGGGCTCTTTGACTGATGCACTCTCCCAAAGAGAAAAAAAGAAAAGAAAGATCTTCATTCGTTTTCACTGTGGTTGAAAATTAAAACTGATTAATCTGCTCTGTTCATATAATTTCTGCTTTAAATGAGAAGTAACCCCTCCCCAACTTCTTCGCTTTGCATGCCTTACAAGACAAATAACATCATTCTTCATGAACTTTTGTTATGCTATTGAGAACCTGTCTATCATGTAATATTTAGTAATAATTTAATATGTGACCTTTGTATCAAGTGAAGTAAAATTATAGAATAGTTGCATAAATATATTAACCATGGTTGAAATCTTAGAATTTAACCAGTAAATAGATTATCTCACTTTGCTCTTTTCTATTTCTTTTCTGAAAATTTATCCAGTTTTATGTAGTACTACATAGTTCTTCCCTTGGACAACATGAGACGCAGTGTATATAATTAGTAGAAACTCAAAATTGTTAAGAAAAATGGATTGCATTTTATTATTATCCTTATGGCATAATCATAAAATGATGGCCAGAAATACTAGTTGATTTGAACTGAGATAATTTTGAAATTAACGGAAATACTGAATGATCCTATGTTCAAACAAGAAACCTAGGACTCTAGAAAATACCCAATAGTCAGACTGTTCCAGAAAACTATATTTGCTCATTATAAAAATAAAATAACCTGTATACTTACCTTATGTGTCAAACATGCAAAAATTGACATTACTATGATGGTGAAAACCGGGAGACCTTCTATGTCTTTAATCTCATTATTTTCTAAAATGAATGAATGTACACAAACAGTTCTGAAAGAGAAAATGAGATAGAGTTTTTCTGTGTTTTACCCAGGATGGTCTCAAGCTCCAAGGCTGTAGCCTCCACTTTTTGCAGCTGTACGCACAAACTATTATTCTCAGCCCTAGTTTTATTTTTGCATTCATTTCTTGACATTTTCGAAGTTGGATTTTAACACTTTTTCTTCTTCTCTTTGATCTTGCTTAAGTAAAAACAAGCATCTTTGGAGGATGCTTCCTAGCAGAAGCTAGGTGGCTTCACCCAGCATCTTGATTACAAAGGCAAAGTGATTCTTGCCTATTGCTGAAAAGGAAGAGTGCAGCACTGCTTTAGGACTGTTTGTGATGGACTTTAATGGAAATATTGGCAGTCAAATGAAAGCAATTTTTTAATATCAGTGTTTGGTCATATATAATGGAAAGGTGAAATATATAATAATGGAAAGATGTGAAATATAATGAAAAGCTGATAATTATGACAACTTAACTTGGTATTAAAATATCAAAGAGGAGAAAAATCTGTCTTTGAAAAAAAATTCTGTCTTTGAGTAGTAGTCTGTAAATGCCTATGACATAGGGAAAAGATTTAGAATTTACCAAACAAGGGTCCTTTGATCCCTGGTTCATAGCGTGCTAAATAATCAAAGATGTAACTTCTGTAAGGCTGTTTACACCTAGCAGGCTGTGCAATACAGGCAGTGTTTGCATGAAAGGAGTGTCTAATCCTAAAGATGTAAAACCAAACTGGAAGAGGAGCACAGTGATGTTACAGTTAATTTCTTTTGGAAGAGAGTCAAGAATAATTTAGCAATTAATTATGGAAATTCTTCAGGCTTCTGGTTTCCAAATCTGAAAAAACAAGTTTAAATTTCTAAAATTCGATTTTCTTTAGAATACAGTACTTGGTTATACTTTCATGTGGAGTCACGAATGTTGGACACTGGTGATACCAATGTGATCACTGATTCACTAGAAACACAATCTAGGCATTTTTATTAGATTCAGCCCAGGTCTTAGAAACAAAGAATGTGTTTTATACATAGGAAGAAAGTTTGAAACACGCTGGTAGTCTTGGACTTTTGTCCTTGAAGTATACAAGTTCTCAAAGAAGCAAAAATGCTCCTCCATGTAAAATTCCTGGCAAAACATTAACTGAAATTATGTTTTCAAAAATAGAATAATGCTTCCAGAGATAAAATAAACATTTTTTCTTTTCTTTATTGAAATTGAACAATTCTCTGAAAATATAGCATGAATGCTTTATCTCACTACCACATGTGGCAAGTTTAAGAATGCCAAGAATGAAGCCAACTTTGATTTACTATATTGAATATCTTCTTTCTTTCATAAAATAGGTAGATACTACATGTTACTGAATGAATGAGTAGTATTAAAATAAACAAATCGGTGTCAACATGGCTCATGAGGGAAGACCTATGGCATCACATTATCCTTCAGTGCAATCATAAACTGATATCCTTTGACTCATTATGTCTACTCCTATATACAGCATTTTGAAACTTTGTAAATTCTGTTGAGAAGAATTATTTCTTCTTTGAAGGAATAAACCTTATGAGAGAGAGGCTCAAAGTAGTGGTCTTATGCCCCTAACTAAACACAAATAAGTCATTTTTTAAAAAAATAAAGAGAGGGGCTGGGGAGATAGCTCCATGGTACAAGTGCCTGCCTGGCAAATGTAAAGTCATGAGTTCAAACCCCAGTCCCACACACAAAAACAAACAAACAAAAATAAAGAGAAACTACACGTGATTAGGTGTGGGGGTAAGTGATTAAAACTTCCTTTATAAAATAGATAAAGTTAAAATTTGATTTATATTCAATATTTTTGTGAATGCATGAGTTTTACATTATATGCTAACTCAGCATAAAATGCATTATTAATACCATGTGCTCTTAATTAAGACCTATGCTCAATTAAGAGCACATTGTAGTTCATTGTCAGAAATATACAGAGCTCCAGATGAGCTATTCCTATTTTATTTCAGCAATTATAAATCTGAACTTTCCATTATAAATGGAAATTTAGCATTTTTTATGATTAGCAAGCAGCAATTAGATCCAGAATGCAGATTTTCTTGCTTTTATGCTGGTCCTTTAGGCTACCTTGCTTGAGAGGTGAAAATGAGTCACTTCTCTAACAATTCTAAATTCTCTAATAACATGTAATGCGTCCTTCACACGCAATTCTGTGTTGTACACCAGAATTGGACTTTTGGATCAAATCTGGTTAGTACTAATAAGATATTTGTAGAACACAGTAAAGGCAAAAATAAAAAAGTAAGTAAGTAGTAAGTAAGTAAGTAAATAAATAGATAAATAAGTTTTAAGCTCTATGTGTCTCTTAAACTGAATTCACTTTCCTTGATTCAGAATTTTTAAGGATAAAATTATGACAGTAGGCCACATTGCTATACTCATAGGTTATTTCCATTCTTCTGCCTTTAAATGCTTTCAATTTGTCAAGGAAAGTCACTCCCTGCCACTACCCGGCCTCTTTACTTCAAAGAGAGGCAGCAGCCCATTGAGAGATGGCCTGACTGCACAGTGTGAGCTGTCCGAGCAAGCTGGAAGCAGTTGCCTGGACACACACAAAAAAAACCCACAAGAATTTCTGTTGCCAGCATGAGCTCTGGGATAGAATTAACAAGAAGCAGATAAAAACTATAGATTGTAATTATATTCTGTCAAAAGGATCTGTAGCAACAGACTTTTTCTAAAGTTACCATCGAAAGAGAAGGAAATGGCAGAAAGCATAATTTTCTTCTGTATTTTTTCATTTTGCTGCTTTAGTGATTAGAGGAATTTAAGTGAGAGCACAAGAAAATTACCTACTGTGCCAATGAAAACAAACTATATCCCTAAAGGAGAGGTGAAGTAGATGGATTTTCCTCATTTCTAATTATGAAATAATCCTTATGGGCAATCTTACTAAAATAAATAAGTATTCACATAAGTAAAAAAAAAAAAAAAAAAAAGGATATTTGTACAGCTCTCTCAATGTACAAAACATTGACTGGATGTTTTAGTCCTGTCTCTAGAGTTTGCAGTGTAGTAAAACATGCACATAATAAACATCAGCAATGAACTGTAGACAATGAAAATCTTCATTAGAGAAGCACAAAATAAAAGGATGCAGAATCACAAGTAAGAGAGGTGAGCTCTCATTTGAAGACATCAAGGAGAAGTTAGTAGAGAAAATAAATTTTTGGGTAGGTTTGAAAAATCATACAGTTTCAATAATATCTCAATTATATTTCTCTCGTTGCTGGGACAAAATACCCAGTACCCAGAAGGGAAGGAGAGGTTTAAGGAAGGAACAGCTTATTTAACTCACAGTTAGTGGAGGTTTTGGTCCATACTTGGTTGGCCCCAAGGCAAAGTGGCACATGGAAGAGGGTACAGTTTCATGTCAAGAGAGAAAAAAGCAAAGGGAAGAGAAGCAGCTAAGGTACCCAGAAAATCTCTCTTCTTTCCTTCTATTGTATGTAGATTACCCACCCCAGGGTAGGTAGGTGTAACACTCATATACCTACACCCATAATCAAACTGAAGTGTGTTCAGCTTATGACATTTCTATAAAGGTTTTGCCACACACTTGGCTCTTTTCTCATACTATTTTCTCTACCTATGTATTGGCCAGATTTTCATCACTACACCCAAATATTTGCCATATATAACTTAAGGACAAAGGGTTTATTTTTACTTATGGTTTTAGAGGCTTCAGCTCATAACCGGCTGGCTTCAACACATTAATATCATGTAGGAAGGGCATGATAAAAGCTTTATAGAAATGTCACAAACTGAACACAGTTCAGTTTGATCACAGCATGGGTATGTGAAGATTAGTAGGAATGTGATCTTGGGAGAGGTCATCAGGAGGCCACAGGGAAGTTGGATTTTGTTATGTGGGCAGTAGAAAACTGCCAAAGGTTCTTGGGCTGGGAATAAAACGTTCAGCGCTGTGTGCTATGAAAATTAATCTGGGTGCAAATCATAGGTGTGCTGTAGAAGGGGAGAGAGAATGTTGGAAGGGAGATCGCAATTCAGAGATCATGTCAGTGGCCTTGTAAAGCTGGTACCCCAATTCTGGCTCAGTAAAGGAGGCAGAAATAGAGAAAAGTGAATGAGCAAGACATATTGTTGGCCCATTCAATTTATGTTGGAGATCCTGTAGTCTATGAGGCTTGGAAACAAAATTGGTCAGAAAATTAGAAATGGACCTTCTCTCAAAACACTTACAGTTTATAAGAAACAAAATTCTAAGAAAATCTTGCACTTAACATAATTTTGCAAACAGAGAATGAATCCTATGAAGGGAGTACATCCAGAGCTAGATTATGTAGCTGAAGATCTGACTTAGACCTAAGAAGATGGAAAAAGCTTTCCTGAGAAATTAACATTCTATATGAAGTCATGATTAATAAGTTAAATATAGAAAGGGATGTTGTAGAACAACATTCTAGCCAAAATGGTGAGCATGTCAAGATGCCTAAAGCCAAGAGAAGGCCTGGGATCTAATTCAAGCAACAGCCATGAAACCAGTGAAGCTGAGCAGAGGACGAGACCATAAGCAGGAATGAGACCGCTGGAGGTACTGTGGGCCAGATTAAGTCTACTTTGGTATATGGACATTGGGTTTAAAGCAGGAGAAATCATTGCTGTTTAAACAGATGCTTCTGGAAGATGTGTGGAAAATGATCTTGAGTTCAAGTAAGAGAGTTTAATAGCATTCAAGACATGAGGCAATAGTAGCTTGAGCCAAGTGGGTGTAAGAAGGGAAGTAAATTGCAAAAGTTTTATTGACAAAATAGATATGGAGTTAGGAACATTTATTTGGAATGTATATTTATAAAATCATTCAAAAATTAGAGAGAAAACTGTGGTTTTGATTTTGGAGAAATGAACTTAGCTTGCCTATTGAGTGGTAAAGTCTGGAAGCAGCTAGATATATAGCTCTGGAGCTGGAGATACTTTGCAAACCTCAGACGCATGAATTATGAACCAGATAAAACATACCAGGCAGATATATGTTAAGGGGGAAGAGTATAGGGACAAAATCTGGCACTCGATAATATTGATATTTAATGGTCAACTGAAGATAGAGGAGGAAGAACTAGAGAATTCTGAAGAAAAATGATGGAAGGAAGGAGCATTATGGGAAGAGGAAGAATGTTTCTCAGTGGTAGGGCCAATCTATGGAGCTAAGTACTGTTGCGGTCAGGTATTGGGTTTGCACACAGAAGACTCATTGAAAATATCCACTGGGTACCGTTACTCAGATGTCATCACTGACTTCAGGGCGAAACACTTCTGTAAGCATAATTGGACGACCACGGAGTAAAACCAGTTAGAGTTTTGAGGAAAAAGAAAATAAGTATCAAGCAGAAAAATTCCCTCAGGAGAAGTTTAAGTGTGAAGGAAATGAAATAGGGCAGTAGCTACAAAAAGAAATGGGATAGAGATTTTTAAACATAGAGTTACCTCCTTCAGAAGATCATTTGAGTCATTTTGTGATAAGTGTTAAATGTACTATAATGTCTGAACAAAAATAGAAAAGTGCAATCTTATAAAAGCAGAGTAAGCAAGTGGTCTATCCATGAGGGACATGTTAATATAACTGAAGATTAAGTTTTTTTCAAGACTCTCTGGAAGCTTACGCAAATAGGAAGAGACTAGGAGTTATCTACACTTCATTATCAGAACCAATAATAAAAATTTCAATGAATGAATAGCTAATTTCAATGAGTGATTTCTAGTGTACATATAATATCTCATTTAGTTCTCATGAAACAGTTCTTTCTATAGCTTCTGTTTCCCAAGGAAGGACAGTTGGTCTAGGGTCTAAGTCCCAAAGGTTTCAAAGGCAATAAATGGAAGAGGGTTCTTTAGGGTAAACTGAAGCTCTTTTGACTCAGGGCTGACACTGTTTCTAGCTATGCTACACTGACTTCATTTGTTCTGCCTCTTCTGAGAAGATGAAGTTTTCTGTGGCACCAAATACAAAGGAATTATTCACTTGGGATCTCCCTTTGGGGATAGTGAACAACACAATGGCAGCTGTCTATGTGCTTACACAGCTGTTTCAGCCATTGGTTTCAACATCTTTTTTCCTTCACGTTAGTGAATTCTAGATAGGTGGAAAAGTTTGTATTCCTTCCTGGTTGATGCCTGACCATACAGTTACAGCTACAACTCTGTCCTGCAAAGAGAGTTTGCTGAGGTTCTGCTCATGCCCTTCAATTTAAAGCTCTTACTCATCTTGCAGGATTTCTAGCCTGGTCTACAAAGTGCTTCCCCTCTGCTGAGATTCTTAGAATTGTTTGCTTGTTAAGATGAATAAAAGTCCCTTTTATTTCTTTCTTCTTTCTTTTTTATTTATTTTGTATTTTCGGGAAGGGTCTATAGGGTGTTCAGGGTCTCACTACTAGATTGGACATAGTGATCTGCCTGTCTACAGTCTCCCTAGAGCTGAGATTGCAGGCATTCACCACCGTGCCCAGTCTCAATTACTGACTCAGTGCTCCCTGGGGGCTGGGTAGGCAAGACAGGCCCAGGGATCAAGTCCCCTGCCCCTATGCATGCCTGCAGATGCTTCAATGTGTTGTCCTCTTTGTCTGGCCCTAAAAGATGAGAAGGATTTTTTTTTTTTTTTTTGCGGGCTCAAGCAGCCTTAAGGGTGGGTCTGGGAATCCAACCACCATCCCCTGTGCCTGACTGGAACTCCTTGTGCAATCACTTAAACCACTGAGCTAACCTACAAGCCCCTTCTTTCTTTATTTCTTTTTCCTTTAATTTTCTTCTTCATTTTTTGAATTAAAGTGTTATATATTCTTACATAAAATTGGGAAATTCATAGAAATTAAAAGAAAAAAGTAAAAAGCACTGGTAGCTTCTCCACTCTTTTGTAATCACTGATATCATTGAACAAGTTTGCTTGATATATCTACCTATATTTTGATTTAACCTCTGTAGTATTGTTTTGTATCAATATTCACACAAATGAAAGAATAGCATATATAGTGCTTTCCAAATTGCTTTCTTAGCTTATGTAATTTGAAAGATTTCCAGTTGTATTAAACTTTTTTCTGTAAGCTATTTAGAAATGGGTAACTAGCATTTCATCAGAAGGGGGAACTTTCTATTCACACAATTCTACTTTATTGGGATCAGGATTTCTTAGAGCTTTCACAATTAGCGGTAATGCCACTCTGTGTAATACAAATTTCTGTGCAGAAGCATAGAATATTTTCCAGAAGGTAAATTATTATAACAACATTAATCTATTAACTTCGAAATAAAAAATACAGCAAAGTTTTTACTTAGTGAAGTGAGCCTATATCAAGGGCACTGCATTTTAGAATTAATGTAATTATCTATAGAACATAGCGTAGTACCTTCTCTCATTGCTGGGACAAATACGTGACACTTAAAATGAGGGAAGGAAAGGTTTATTTAGCTCACAGTTACTGGACGTTTCAGTCCACATTCAGCTGGCTCCAAGGCAGAGAGACACATGGCAAAAGATAACCTTTCATGGTGGCAGCTAAGAGCAAGAGAGAGCAGAGAGAGAGAGCTAGCAGCTGCTCAAGCAGCTAACTTCTCTTCCTACCTTACATTGAAATGCAAATCACCTGCCCCAGGTCAGGTGTAGCATCCATTTTCTTTCTTTTTTCTTTTTTGTTTCAATTTTTTTTTATTGTTTAAATTTAACAATGGCTATATTACATATTTTCATCATCAGATCAGTTTAGATTAATACATATAGGTATATAAGATTGATCAAACAATTAAACATTAACCTTTCTAAATCCACATTACTTTTTTTTTTCTTTGAAAGTTGATATATTGCATATTGTCCTCACAGTCATTTTCACAATAATCAATTACAAATTCCAGAAGCTGTCCCCTGATTGCACGGGTCCTTACGAGGACCCTTATACACAAACCATAACAAGTACTTTGCACTAAGTAATTGCTCATTAAGTGGTGACACGATGGTGATTATTATAGATCAAAAGATTATCACTGAACTTAGTTTTAAGAGTACTATTGTCAAATTTAGAGGGTTTTTTTTTTAAATATTTTTATGGAAAAATGGCAAAATCAAGCTTCTTAAAGTAAATGGAGAATAACAATAATTAATATGTCAAAGTAGTTGCTCAGAATACAGCATGTGGGCATAAAAGTCTCTCCAGTTGGTGTTAGCACAGACCTTCCTTGTCAGTGAGCTTGGAGATACTAACACCTGACTTGTATTTCTTCCATTTCCCCTTCTGTCCACTCCCCTTTCACCCATCCTGGTTTCATTTTCCTTTTGAACAATTTCCTCCCATTTCACAATGTCTATGGGAACATTTCAGACCTTATTTACTCTTTCAGACTCTCATATCAGGGAGATATTATGACCTATACACATGTGAGTCTGATTTATTTCACGTATGTGTATGGTCTCAAATTGTGTCCATTTATCTATAAAAGTCTCAATTTTATTTTTCTTTATGGCTAAGTAGTACTCCATTGTAAGAAAATATGCTTTTTTTAAATACATTCCTTGGCTGAAGGACATTTGAGTTATTTCCAAGAGGTAGTTATTACAAACTCTGCTGCAATAAACATGGGTACACTCATATTTCTCTTGTATGATATTTTTGATTGTTCTAGGAAGATCCTTAGAAGCAGAATAGATGGATGAAATGAACCCTCCAACCCTAGATTTCTGAGGAATCTGCACACTGATTTCCACAGTTACTGTGCTAGTGTGGACACTCACCCATAGTGAGGCAAGGTTCCTTTTGCCTGCCAGTCCTTGACAAATAAAAGCATTTGTTATGTATTGATATTTTGATGATAGCCATTATTTCTGGGGTAAGGGGGAATTCCAAGTGCTATTTTATTTTGAATTCCATTAATTACCAAGGACGTTGAACATTTTTTCATATATTTATTTGCTGTTTGTGCTTTTCATCTGGGAAATGCTCACTTTTCTCAGATGCCTATTTTTGCATTAGGCTTTTGAGTTTGGGGGCCTGATTTTTAAAAAAATTCTTTATATGTTCTATATAGAAGTCCTTTTTCTATGGGATAATTGGCCAATTCTTTTTTCCTTTTCACTTTGTTGGTGATTTAATTTTCTATCCAAATCTTTTAAATAATATGAAACCCCAGTTATTGATATTTTGAAGTATTTCCTGTGCATTTTGGGTTTTTCTCATGTATTCTATCTAAACTTATGCATATCTTGAAGATTTCTATTTTCTCTTGAAGTAGATTTAATGTTTCTTTTTTTTATATATTTAGACCTTTGATCTATTTTCACTTTAGTGTAGTGTGGAGTGATAGATAATGGGTCTAGTTTTAGTCTTCAGCACACAGAGAGCCAGTTTATCCAGCACTATTTATTATAGAGTCTACTTTTCATTGAGTCAACATAGTTGGCCCCTTTGCCAAAGATAAAGTGACTGAGCGTGTTTGTAATTGTGTCCAAATCTGCTAATCTGTTCTACTTGTCCTCAGTCTGTTTTCTGGTGTTTTTTTGTTTTGTTTTATTTGTTTGTTTGTTTGTTTTGATTTTTTTGTGGTTGTTGGCCAGTACCATGTTGATTTTATCACAGTAGTTTTGGAGTATAATTTTATTTATTTATTTATTTATTTATTTTTTATTTTTTTGACTTTTTGAGACAGGGTCTCACTGTGCAGTTCAGGCTGGCCTCGAGCTCACTTTTGTGGCCCAGGCTGGTCTTGAACTTGCACTGATTCTCCTGCCTCAGCCTCCCAAGTACTGGGATTACAGGCGTGCGCCACCATGCCTGGCTTGGAGTATAATTTTAAATCATAGCTTGTGATGCCTCCCTTGTTGCTCAGTGTTGCTTTGCTATCTAGGTCTCCTCCAGCTCCAAATGAACTTTAGCAATGTTTTCTCTAGTTCTACAAAGTATAGCAATGATTGTTTGATTAGGATTGCATTAAATCTACACAGGAATTTTTGAAATAGGGAGATTTGCACTATGTTGATTCTTCCTATCAATGATCAAAGCAAATCTTTCCATTTTCTGTTATTCTCTTTGGCCTCCTTTCTCAGAGTACTGTAATAAAATAATATTATATTACCAGATTTTCTATGCAATTTTCTTATACCTGTATTACATTGCTAATTTGATAATAAGAATAAGAAATATATTATAGAGATTTAAAATTGGCAGCTACCAAAGAAAATATTTGTGCGTTTGTGTGTTTGTGTGTGTGTGTGTGTAGTATATCTCATACTCTGTATGAACGGTATGCATTGTTATTATATACCCTTCACAAATGATTTGAAATAGGAAGGTGTTATATGATATGTTCAAATTTATTTTTTTTTCAATTTTACAATTTTAAAATTGTATGTGACAAAGTTTGGCTTTGAAGCCTACACTTTAACTCCAGAATCTTCCCATTTCACCACTGCTTATACAAGAAGGCAAACAATGTGAATCTGTTTTTTTTTTTTTTTTTTGCATTATTTAGTTTGACAAGTAAAACCTGATCCTCAGTCTAAAACAGAACAGTGACAGCTTGTTTGAAATATCTTAAAGAATAATTATTTTGCATACTTTCTTTTGTTTGTCTTCCATTTCTTCCATTCCAATTCTTCTTCCATTATTTCCATTGAAATACATTCTTATGAATGAGTCTCATAAATTGTCTATTTAAAGTTCCAGGTGTTTGTAATTATATTTTGACACAATCGAGCATTTTAATGCAATCATGTGTTTTAATGGTATTTGAAACCTTTGTAAGCGGGTGGGATACAGCAATCTGGGAGGCTGGGGAGCCCTTTCCAAAGGACACTAGGTGGGCAGCCACACACCGCCCCCCATCAGGTTACACGCCTTTCACCTTATGCTCTTTTTTTTTTTTTTTTTCGTTCTCTTTCCCTCTGTCTATGAATTCTTCACTCAGTCATTTCTTCAAAGCAAGTCGGAGAAAGTATCTCCAGGAAAGTAATGAAAATGAGCGCATCAGTGCTTTCAAAAGTAAGCCAAATGATTAGAATTTGATGTTTGTATTCACTGCTGTCTCTCAAGATTTTGACTTTAGCTTCGGGACTTTCGATCCCCTGGAAGAGCACTGTGCTCTGCTGGTTCAAGGGAGGAGTACTGGGGAAAGACAAGAACAGTTGGGAAGCAAGAGTGAAACAGCCACCGACGTTAGAAATTGTCACTGTGTGCTTGTTTTAACCTTTTGTGTTGGCTCATGACATTTCATATGTAGAGAGTCCTTAATGCAATGCTTGCCTTCGATAAAAAAAAATTAATAAAATGATGCATACACAGATATTTCCCTCCTCCCTACTGTAAAACTGATTGATTTTACAGCTTTACCCATGATATTTATTTCAAGGAGGGAAGAAGGTGTCTGGGAGTGGAAATTACTCCAGGGCATCATTTGCTTGATTTTTTCATTTCATTCTTTAGGTGGATGAAGAATAGTGTTGTGAGACTGGAAGCTAGGCGCGTAAATGCATCCATAGGTGCTGGCTTTATGGGCAGAGGCACTGGGAATACCAAGAGGCGCCCAAAGACCATTTGAACCAAACCAGTTGAATGACGCAAAGAGCTTTACTGGACAGAGAGGTAAATAACTGAGAGCATATAAATATTGACAATAAAAGTTTGTTTATAGAAACGGGAGGCAAGGTACTTGTTTATACTTGCTGTGCAATTATATAAAATACGTTAAAATTTAATATTCAGGGGCTAGTTTTGAGGATCTTAAGATTTAGACAATTAGACCAAACATGTTATTAGTATTTTGGGGAATGAAGATAGTTATTAAAGATCGACAGGGGCCCGGCAGGATGGCTCAGTGGTCTAAAGCACCTGATTAGGAAAGCTTAGGAGGCTTCAGGGACCGCGGTTCGATCCCTGGCACCACATGCTGCACCAGTCCTGCCCTCAGGGCAGGCTGAACCGGCCATAAAAATAAACAAACAAACAAACAAACAAACAAAAGTTCTGAAACAAGAAAATAAAATAAAATAAAATAAAATTCTTAAAAAAAAAATGAGATCGACAAAATGGGCCAGCATGATAGCTCAGCGGACTAAAGCACCTGCTCGGGCCAAGTGCAGAGCCCGGGGTTTCATCACCAGTTTGCAGAGCTGGCCCCATTGGCTGGCGCGCTGAGACAGTGAAAGAGACTGGGCGTGGCGGCGCCCGCCTGTAATCCCAGCGCTTGGGAGACTGAAAATAGGAGAATCACTACGAGTCGATCTATGTAGTGAGATCTGTAGTTCCTAAACACAGGAAAAAAAAAAAAAAAAAAAAAAAAAAAAAAAAAAAAAAAGATGGACAGAATTAGACCACTGTTTCTGTTCATTGCCAGGCTGTTGTGTTCTATTTAGTCGTAGCTTTATACATTAGTCTGTAAAATGTGTTTGGAGGAATCAAGGAGAATATCTGTTTTCCTTCATAATGGAGGGGCCAAGGAAAAGAAAAATTCTTCTACTTTTTATTCTATGCTTTTATATATTCAATGAGCAAAACTGCTCACTTTTGAAAACTTTGAAGCAAAATGAGAGACGCGTTAAGCATCTCTGAAATCTGCATGAAATACAATCAAAATAGTGTTTAATATTTTAAACATTTACGGTAAAAGATACATGGCTGCTTAAGAAAAAGGACTCACAGAACTGTTTCAGATGATAGGAAGAATGAGGGGGATTGATGGATACATATGTTTTATTTTAATAGCTTTCAATTTAAATATTTATTGTCTATTTTAATTGCTCCTGTACAGGAAAGTTTGCTTTTATAACCTTTATAGGGGAGCGGCTAGTTTGCATTTCAGCTTTTGAGGCTCACTTCCTTTACACACTGCTTTCAAGCCTGAATTTACAGCTCTCCTAAGGAAATGCTTGATTCTTAATCTCATTATCAAAGTGGGCTAGCTATTGATGATCAAGCACTCAAACTCCTTATGTCAAACATAAAACCTAGACACAGGGAAACTTTTCAGTCCTCGGAGATGGCTTTATTGGTTGGCCTTGGCAAATTTGTGACGAATTAAGAAGTTGGAGGGAAACAACTTCTTGAACAAGGTATTTTTATGCAAAAAAGATTGTGGTGCAAACAAACAAATAAAAGAATATACAGAATGGTGGAGAGACAGTCCTCCTGAGTTCTACCAGGCAGTTTGATGCCCACACAGAGCCTCGACCCTTGGATGTGTCCCAGACTGGACATGCAGAAATATGTTTGTAAATTCTTGCCAAGCAAAGGCAAGAGAAGCCAGCCATCTGGTGTGGGAGGTGCCTGTGGGTTAACTCTATCAGGAAGCAGGTGGCTGAGCTGCGGGGGGTTTCCAGGCTGAAAACCCGAGAAAGTGCAGACTTCATTGATATGATGGACACTGGGATGTTGGCATCAGAGACGGAAGCTTACTGAACTAAGCGGGAGAATTTCAGGAGGAGTTGCCTCATCGCTGTTTTCACCTTTGCTATTATTCAGCTTTGCTATGCAAGTCTTTATTGTGTGTATACGTGCCATTGGAGGCATAACTAAGAAGACATGTTATGGAAGAGAACAAAGAAAAATTCTTTATGGAAGAAAGAATAATAAGCATGATACCTCATAAGTTTCTGCTCGCATTCAAGAATGGGGTCCTTGGTGCAGTATTCTTTTGAAGCTAGGTTCCTTCTCTTTCAGGAGGCAGCAGTGCAAATACAAAACACAAAACTCAAACTAAGGCACAACTTGGGGTGTTTGGCTTGGTTATATCTTCTGAAAATATTATATTAACTATATTTTAAACACACATATTCCCTCATGTATGAATTATCAACGTCTATGGCTCACCACCCCCACCTATGCTTCCTTGTCAAATGTCGTTTACTTTATCTATTTAAAATTTTCATATATGGACTTGTGAAAGGGATGGTTAGGAAAAAAACACAAGAAAATGTGAAATATTTTAAATTTTATATAAATATAGAAAATTAATTGATATGGGAATCCTTTTGATTATTGAATAATTAAGTAAAAGTTTAGAGAAAGTAAATGTCTTACCCAAAGTCAAACAACCTATTAGAATCAAAATTGAGGAAAAATCAATTCCCATGTTGTTTAAAATGAAGGTTATAAAAATGACACCGAGTCACTTCTATTCAATATGAGAACAGAAATGTTTTTCTTGCTATTACATCACATACTGATGAGGCCACAGGGAAATGGGAACACTTTTACGCTACTGGAACAAATAAAAACTAGCACAAAAACTTCCTCCTGAAACATGTGGAGGAGCTCAACTTTCTATCTAAAATACTTTCTGGGATGCTCAGTAATAGTCAGCAAACCTTTTCCTTCCTACATTGTTGCCCTTCTGCTGTACCTAATTCTTCTAATATATTAATCACTGGTTTTGAAAATATGTGACATTTAGTCAATATATGCACCAAGGAGAATTTAGTTGTTGGTTTTATATATTTATTTGGCTTGTTGTTTCCCATTCTACTAACCTATTTAATTTTTTCATAATTTTCTAAATCAATTTCTTGGCTAAGGTTTCTTGCACATCCACTGGGCTGAAGGTGGAAGCCTAGGATGATTGCAGATGAATATGAAAATTACTATGATTAACTGTGCACAGCATTCTTCCAATAAAGCATAATAAGTGCTAAATTTCAAATCACTTCAATCCTGTGCTATGCTATACAATAAATCGTATGGAAAATCACTGAGAAATGCTACTTAACAGCAAATCACAAAGAGCAAGATTAGCTTTAATTATATTTCTCAGTAATTCTGCTAAAGCCTAAAGTTCTGTAGTGAAGTTTCTTGAAAAATTGTTTTTCAGTAGTTTATGTACAGTGAGAGGAAGAAGAAGAAATTACAGGGAATATTTTGGATAGGAGGGAAATATTAATATTTGGTTTTGAGAATGGTTACAAAACATTTTTTTCTTAAAATAGTGCATTTTATCAAAAAACGTGACAGAGGCACACTTGTAATTCCTGCATCGGGAGGCTGACGCAGAAGAATCCTTGCAGGTTCCAGACCAGGCCGGGCTACAAGTGAGCTCAAGACCATTTTGAACTGTACAATGAGACCCTGTCTCGAAAGAAAGAAAGAAAGAAAGAAAGAAAGAAAGAAAGAAAGAAAGAAAGAAAGAAAGAAAGAAAGCAAGCTAAGGATGCAATCCATGTTTCAGGCAAGATCTAATCAATTATAACCTACAAAAGACTTGGTCTTTCTGTATATCTTATTTATAATGTGTTCTATTGAAGACATTAGAAGGAACAATCTTTCTGATAACATATGGGCAAGTTTAATGATTAGAAAACACTGCCCTTCTAATAGGCTATGAATATAAGCCTCTCATCAGGAAGCACAGTCCATTTCTCAGGCCTAATTCTATGTCTGTTCTTGTTTCACACATTGTAACTTTGCTTTAAGTTGAACAACCAGAAGATAAAGTCCTCTATCCATGGGAATACTTTCTATGAGACTTAAGGCTATAAAATAATTCTTTAAAATACCCTCGGTAGTCCTCTACTGGGTTGACATTTATTGAATACAATGTTATACTCAAGGCATTGTGCTAAATGCTTCCATGCAGCATTGTATTAGCAGAACCTAGGAAGCAGCTACTTTCCTTATCCCCATTTTACAGATGGGAGACCAGGTGCTCAAAAAGATTGAATTAATTGCCAAAATCACCCAGCCAGTAAGTGGAAAAATTAATCACACCCAGAGGTGCTATTCTCCTCTGCTATGCTCTGGGGCGGCACCAGAGATTGGTCTGTTTTTGTTGAGAACTTCTCTAGTAAATTGGGAGTTAGTAGTTTCTTATAACCAGTCTCTGTTGGCAGTGGGGGACATAAGGAGTGTTAAGGGGTTGAAGGTATATATAACTACACAGTAGCATTAGAAGGAAAATTGAGTTTATTGATTGACTAAGGAAAAAGTAGCCAGGAGTTCAGCAATGTAACATGTTCTATGGGCTTGCTAGGAATGCATACTCTCAGTCCTGCACATGCACGGAGCATGAGCCAGAGCTCCCTCCTTTCTTCTTTCTTCTTCATCTTCTTCTTCCCCTTCCCCTCCTCCTCCTCCTGCTCCTCCTCATCCTCCTCGTTGTCCTTATCATTGTTACTGTCCTCCTTCTCCTCCTCCTTCATGTTTTTAGTAGGGGGACCACAGGATCTCACTACATAGACCAAACTCGTAGGGATCCTCCTGTTTTTAGTTTCCGAAGTGCTGGGATTACAGTTGTGCACCACTATGCCCAGTCTCAATCACTGTCTCAGGTTTTCCCAGGGGCAGGGCTGGCACGGTATACTAGGGATTGAACTTCAGTTCCTGTGTCTGCCTAAGCAGGTGCTTTATTCCTGAGCTATCTGACCAGTCCTTTGAGCTCCCTTCTTCTTAAAGAAAGTTGGGCCCAACCACTTTTTTCATGAATGATTTGTTAAAAAGTGTCAGTGAACAAAACAAGAAAACCTGTCCATACTACAGTCACTTGCAACTAGACATTTCTTAAGCAAAGGGGTAGAACAAAATTAGTAGTTTCTTTCTCCCCAAATATCCCCAGGAGATCCAGTCTACATTTGTAAGACTGTGACTATATAAATGCCCTACTCTATCAACCTGAATTTGACATACATGGATATACTTTAATTTCTGTGTAGGTGTGTGTTATGTGTGATGCTAGCTCAGGCCAGAGAACTTGTTATTATGCCACTAACATCATCCAATCTTAAATTTCTTCACACACACAAAATTTATATTAGCATGCTATACACAAGCTGCAACAAATGGTTCATGAAAGAAGTAGTTGGTATCGTTAGGGTACAGCAAATATCTTTTTTAGTCTGGACTTCTACCCTGCTTAGATTTTTAAAAAAGTATAAGCATAGATTGCAAATTCCACGTGATGTAAACACATTACCTATATTGTATCAGCCCAGTTTCAGAAACTTGTGATAAGCCAGTTCCAGATAGTTTCATTTCACCTATAAACTGTATCACTTTTCCTGATAATTATATTTCCTAGATGTATAATATGGTTACAATTGTGCCCTGCATTTAGTCTGCCTTGTTCCTATTTTGATTTTTTCTTTTTGAGTCTCCTGACTGTGTGTCAAATGCCAGGATGCTTCAGGCCTACGTCAAACTGTAAGCAGAGGCATCCTTGAGCTATAAAGCATTGAGCAAACTGGAAAATGCAACATGCCACATACTGAAGTGAAGTATGTTTTTGTGGGTTTTTTTTTTTTAATAAAAATTTTCACAAAGTTACAAAAATAAGAAAAGTAAAGGAAAGAAAGAAAGAAGGAAGGAAGGAAGGAAGGAAGGAAGGAAGGAAGGAAGGAAGGAAGGAAGGAAAGCAAGAGAGCAAGAAAAAAAAGTTGGTCAGGGAGAGCCTGAAGACCTTACTCTGCCCTCCTTCAATTGGAGAAACTCAGCTTTGTTCTTTTCCCTTTTATTTCAGGCTTGTGCTATAGCTATGATACAAATGTTTCATTTAAAATTAAATGTTGCTGCCTAAAAAATTAAAAACCAAACATTTATGCTTCTTTATGAATTTATACATACAGAAAGTGAAATTCAAGTAATGACTTGCCCAAAGCAGATTGTTGACAGATCCTTACCTGGAACTCAGACATCAGCTTTTCTGCTTTTCAGTGAAAAGTATTTTAGCTGTGTGTTATATTGAGAGGGAGAATGATTTCAAAATCAAACATTCCAGGGGCTGGGGAGATAGCTCAGGGGCACAAGTGCCTGCCTGGCAAGTACAAGGTTTTGAGTTCAAGCCCCAGTTCCGGGGGAAAAGAAAAATCAAACATTCCACTGTTATAGATCTATCTGGATCTAGCCCAGGTAAATTTAATTTTTTTTTTGGGTGGGGGACTTAGCTTCCATGTTTATAAAACCTGCAGTGGTAATGTGTGCAACCTTTCTGCTCGGCTTCTGTGATTGGTGGTGTAATACAGCTGTTTTTTCGAGCAATATTAGAAAATGTTACGAAAATAATTCCATAGTAAGAAGAGAATAATCATAGTAGAAGAGTTTAAAGCAAAGGAAAAAATGAAGCCATACTTTTTCCTTGCTCTGACCAGTGGTTCATGGAACATACACAAGCATTAATGTTTTCTGGGCATCTCTTCCTCCAGTGATGATTACTAAAAGTTACAAAATATGTTTCAACTCAATTACCAGAAAAAAATCTTATCCTTTCTTCCCATTTGAAAAGTTATGTCTTAGTTTCATTTTGTTCTAGTAATTTCTTTTATAACTGTGCATAGCATACTACAAGATTTTTTTCTTTTGCTTCAGAGTATCTTTTCTGATGACTGTGTATACTATACTATTAAGTCTGTTGTAGAAACACTATTTGCTACATGATCATCACTTGTTTGAGCTAACATTTACAAAAACAAAACAGGTAGAAATTCCTGTTTCCACAAGCTCATGGTCTAGAACTGAAGCACATAAACATATGTACTATAGTGACACAGACAATTTGATGTGTGAAATGTAGTAGGTACTGGCACAATGTTTCTAGTTTCTATTTTTTATTTCTATTACTACATATTTGCAGTTCAAATATGTAGTGGACTGAGGCACATGCAGCATCCATCTTCATTCTTTTGTGATCCATATTCCCTCCTGTCCTTCTCCACTTTTTCCATCTTTTGATAAAAGATCTATGTCTTTTATCTGATTGATAAAAGATCTATGTCTTTTTACATTTTCTTTTTTACTGCTATCAACCTTGTAACAACTATGTTAATGTCATAATTTGTGTGTTGATTTGGAAACAAAATAGTATTTATGGTAAAAATAATGTAGGGCTAGTGATATAGCTCAGTGGACTAAGCGCTTGCTTAGTTAAGCATAGGGGCCAGGGTTTGATCCCTGGCACTGTATGCCACACCATCCCCCACCCCCAGGCATGCTGAGCTGGCGATGGAGTCTGGACTGGGTGGTACATGCTTGTAATCCCAGCACTAGGGAGGCAGAAATCAGGAGGATCACTATGAGTCTGAGCTGCACAGTGAGACCCTTCACACACACACGCACACACACACACACACACACACAAACACAAAATAACTTTAAAAATATGATACAGATACTTTCATACATGTGTAAAGAAGACCTTAGCTGTGGCCCCATGTTTAACTATTGTTCTCTAGTGTGGGTAGTATCTTTGATGTGCTTCTAGTGAATAGAGTATGGCAAACAATGTGAGTACTATTTGCACAGGTAAATGTGTGTGTGTGTGTGTGTGTGTGTGTGTGTGTGTTTGATAGGCTCTCCCTGAGAACTATCAAAGAAATAGGGGTATTGAAGGTGTGGTTCAGCAGAAGAACATGCAGTTAGATGCATGAGGTCCTGGGATCAATCCTCAGCACAAAAAAAAAAAAAAAAAAAGAAGTAAAATGATGAGGATTGTCAACACTTTTAAGAAGTCAGATGGTGAATGGCGGCGTCCAGTGCGTTGCTCGTGATGGGCATGAGCGGCGCGGGAAAGTTGACCGTGGGTGCCATGCTGGCCTCTGAGCTGGGCTGGAAGTTCTATGATGCAGATGACTATCACCCGGAGGAGAACCGAGTGAAGATGAGTAAGGGGATACCACTGAGCGACCAGGACAGGATCCCATGGCTCTGCAGCTTGCATGACATTTTACTAAGCTATTGACGGCCGAGAACGCCTGGGTCCATTCATGAGAACACAACTGCCTGGCTGCTGGGAGTGGAGCTGTGTGGTCCAGCTCTGAATCAGGTCTCTGAGCTAACTACACCCAGCCCTGACCCCACTGGAAATGCTGGATGGGACTGAAGAAGAATAAAGAAAAGACAGGGAATGGGTTGGAAGAAGCCATGTTTTGTCAAACCAAAACCATCTGGGCTATGGGAAATGAGTATAACCAACAATTCAGTGTGCTTTTTTCACACCTTACTGACAGGGCTGGGAGTCCAGTCTTCATATGGGCTTAGGATTTGCATTTAGGAGCTTCACATTTAAGGTTTCAGAGTGTGGGAGCTCCTGCCCATCTGGGTCTCTGTCTTCAGTATACTCATTGAAGTCCCTATAACAGAACTGACCAGCACTGAGAGCAAAATTGAGGACCTTACCCAGGAAGGTACAGACTAAGTCCAGAAATGAGGTCTCACTAGATATGGACCAACTCAACTCCAGAACTCTTAAGTACTTTTATAGGGGAAGGGAGTAAGGTCTCCCTTTGTAGTCCAGGCTGGCTTGAACTCACAGCAATCCTCCTGCTTCGGCCTCCTGACTGCTAGGATTATAGGTGGGCACTGTCAAGCCCGGGCAGAACTCTTAAGTTCTGAAGACAGCTTTCAGCAAATACAGGCCAGCCTCTCCCTTCTGCCTCTTACCTCTGGAGTCCCTTGCCGACCCCAGCATGACTGCCAGCCATGACGCAGCAGAGTGGAGTGGGGCTCACTCCTTAGGTTCCCTTCATGCTGGGTCAGGCTGCCCAGGTTTTGTCCTTGGTGGTCCCTGCAAACATCTCACATCATGTTTGCCTTGCCTGCTCAGGCACCCATGCCTCCTTCTCTAGTGACTCCCCTGATCCTCACTGCAAAGTGGGTGGAGAGTAGTGAGACGCTGGACCTGCTGATAGGACCTGGGCTGAGCTATTTGCCTGGCACAGGCGCATGCCACTGGCTCTGCGTCTACTGCTAAGACTTAGTCACATCCCATGTCCGCAGGAGCAGGGCAGTCTTTTTTGTGTTTCTGTGTTCCAGGCACCTCAACTTCCTTACCACAGCTCTGCAGGCAGTTAACCTGAGCAGTCACATTGGACATGTGGTCAGTGAACTTTGCCCAAGCCCTCAATCCCTAATCATCAATCAATCTGTAACCCAAAGCCAAGTGTGCGTGGTGCTTAAACTTAATTTCCAACCTACTGGCAGAGTAGTTCTGCACTTAAAATTGACACTATTTTTCTATCACTCTTTATCCTCCCTCCTTTGAAAAAAGAGATACAGCCTCAGGACAGCACGTAGTTCTAGCCTGCTCAGCCCTGAAGAAAATATACAGAGACATCCTAAGAAAAGGAAAAGATAGTAAACCTAAAAAATGTGGGGAGTCAAAGAAAGAGAAGCTGGCTGAGGTGCAGCTCTTCGTGGTCCATCTGAGCGGCTCATTCGAGGTCATCTCCAGACGCTTACTCCAAAGGAAAGGACATTTCATGCCCCCTGAGTTATTGCAGTCCCAGTTCGATACTCTGGAGCCCCCAAGAGCTCCAGAAAACTTCATAGAAGTCAGTGTGGACAAAAAGCTTCCCGAGATCATTACTACAGTTACGGAAACACTGAAAATGAAGTGTGACTTGTTTCCTGTCGGTGGTCTAGAACAGAAATCGGCATGAATCTCTGTCCCACTCCAAATTCTGCTTGAGTCTTCTTGCCCATGCTGTATTCTAAATTCTTGAAATGCACGAATCACAGTGCAGTAAGACACACTTGTCTAACTGCAGTTGTACGAATCTATGATGTCCTTGGCATCATGGGCTGGCACAAGGGAAGAAAAGACAAGGAAACTGAAAAGCTAAAATTGAAGTTGAAATTCGTGTGATGCACTCAGATGATTATGGGTAATTCATAATCTGTGCTGGAAATCATTACCTTGTGTAGAACACTCTCATGGCTGTACATTTATAATAAATGAAATTTGGCTGTCAAAAAAAAAGAAGTCAAATGGTAAGAATTGTTGACACCTACAAAAAGCGTGGAATTAGATCTTCTTCTCCCAGTCCAGTATGCAGGAGAGAATGCTTTCTAGTGACACATGAATAATTTCACTCTTTTAGGCCCCAGAGCAGAGGGTCAGTGAAGCTCTACTCAAACTTCTTTCTGATGTGCAAGAAATGAAAAAAACAAAAAACAAACCAAACAAACTCCACGGATTTCTTATTGTTTGTGTATAGTCGTTGTGGGAAATTCATAGTTGTGTAACACCTAACGTCTTCGTTCCTCTCACTTCTTCCCTTGGCCTACATCCATTTCTTGATCTTCTTTCCATCAGCAAATGATCTATCACTGTGTCCTATTATCTTTCTTTTCATTTTGTTCTTTAATTTATCTAGGAAACTATTTGATATTTAAGCTTGTATGTCTGATATATTTCACTTACCATTATGGATTCCAGGTGCATCATATTTTTTTTTTTCTACAAGTGACTCTTATTGATCCTTCTTTGTGTCAGAGGAGAATTCCATCATGAATTAATACTATATTTTCTTTATTCATGTATTGATAGAAATATAGACAGACAACTTCTGAAAGTAGCTATTATTATTTTTGCTGTGATAAACATAATATGTATATATTAGTGCAACAAAATATATTTAACTGTTTTGGAAAAATATCTACAAGGGAATAGTTGATTTGAATGAGATTTCTAGTTTTAAGTTTATGAGGAATCTGTATACAAATTTCTGTAGTAATTGCACTAGTTTACATTGCTACCAACAATATCCAATAGCTACAAGATAAAGCAAAAGGAGTAACATAAGATTGATTAGTATCAGTGACAAAGCTGGAGAGAGTTAAAAAGCCATTAAAAATCTCTTCAGATGAATAAAATATTTAACATTCTCTTCAAATTATGGTAAAAAAACATCCTAACCATGGATGGAGAATTCAATATACAAATAATTAATGCATGCACAACTCCAAACAGTCATGACCAAAACAAAAATCAAGATTCCAAAAATTCAGCACAGGAACAGAATATTTAAAGAAGTTAGAGAGAAGAAACCTATCTCCTGTAAAGAGGAGATCATTAGAATTGCAGTAAACTTCTCAACACAAACCATCAAATCAAGAGCTTGGGGTGAGATATTTCAAGCTTGAAAGGAAAGCAGTCTTCAGCCCAGATAGGTGTACCCCACAAAACTATCCTTCAAAATTGATGGAGAAATAAAGAGAAACTCAAGAAATCTATCACCATGAAACCAGTTCTATATGATATTCTGGAAGACATATTGGGAAGAAATAACATAGAACACAGACATATAACGCCAGCAGGAAAAAGCTACCAGGCAGTGGAAGCAGTTGAACAGAGGACAATCAGGAAACAAACAATAGGCAGAAACATGAAAAAAAAAAATAAAACCAATACAGATCAGTTATAACCATCAACATAAATAGTCTCAACTCACTAATGAAAAGAAAGAGACTGGCAGAGTGGACCAAGAAGCAAGATCCAACAGTATGTTGCATTCAAGAAACATATTTAACCCAAAAAGAAATTCATAGACTAAAACTCAAATGACTTTAGAAAAACAGCTCTCCATAGCACAGGAACTCAGATAAAAACAGGGGTAAATGTTCTATCCGCACAAAGTGCAAACTTTAAACCAAAACTAATGAAAACTTACTTTTAAAGGAAGACATCCAAAAAGAAGAGTTAACTGTCATGAATATTTATGTACCAAACACAATTTCACCCAACTCACACATCAGGAAAACAGGACAAGCTCAAACAAATGTTGAATCTCAAACTTCTACAAAAAGAGGAACAAATCATACTCAAAGCTCATACAAGGGAGGAAATTATAAGAAGAAAAGAAATTAAGAAAACGGTACAAAAAAATCTATGAATTGATAAGTTGATTTTTTAAAAGAATAAATACAACTGATAAACCATTAGCCAACCTCAACAAAAAGAGGAAAGAAAACATAAATTCAAATAATTAGGAGTGAAAAGGGGCAATTACAATGGCTCCCATAGAAATCCTGATTTTCAGTACTTACTATGAGAATCTATATCTTAATAAGATGGAACACACAAAAGAAATGAACAGATTCCTAGACACAATTCAGCTACAAAAACTAAATCAAGAAGATATAAACATTGTAATTCACATGAAATAAGCCAGTGAAATTGAAAGTGTAATGGAAAATTCACCAAGAAAGAAAAGCCCAAGTCTTAACATCTACATGGTGGAAGTCTACAAAACATTTAGAGAATAACTAATCCCACTAATACTACAAAACATTAGAGAATAACTAATCCCACTCTTTAGAGAAATTGAAAAGGAATCAATACTTCCAAAATGATTACTGGAAGCAAGTGTTACCTAGTTTTAATTTTATAAGAATCTTTTTAACTAAGCTTTCAAAAAGAGATTGAGATGAGCATTTATTTCATATCTTGGACCAGTTGGTATTATCAGATTTTGAGTTTCCTTGGAAACTTATTGTGATTTGAATCTTTGTTTCTCTGATGACTAATGATAGTGATTGACTTGATATATAACATAGATGATTCATTTCACCACCCATGTATGTTCTTCGGTGAAATGTCTTATCTAATATTTTATATATTTTTTGTTTTATTTTTGAGTAGATTTTTTGTGCTCTAAATACTACATTCTGGGCAGGCGTGATAGCTCAGAGGTCTAAAGCACCTGCCTAAGCAAGCTTAGGCAACCACAGGGACCACGGTTTGGTCCCCAGTACCACGTGCTATGCCAGGCCCACCCTCAAGGCAGGATGAGCTGGCCATAACATAAAGTTCAAAAAAATACATAAATAAACACTGTATGTAGTTGATATTACAAAGTTTTCTTTAAATCTGTGTTTTACCTTTCATCATTTTAAAAGCACCTTTCAAAGAGCAGAAGTTTTAATTTTTGTGAAAGCCAGTTAATTAGATCTTTTTATTTGACCATGTTTATCATATGTCTAGGAAGTTTTTGCCTAATTCAACATCATGATCATTTTCTCTTTATGTAATTTTTCAGTTTTAGAATTTCCACTTGGACCTGTGATCTATTTGAGTTAAATTTTTATTTACATTTGGACCTTTATCATTTTTATGGGATTATCAAGTACTTCCAATACTTTTGTTGAGCGACTTTCATATTATGTGTTGAATTAACACTTTAAAAAAAAATTGACTACAAATATGTAGATTATTTTGGGGACAGTATATTCAGTGTAATTTATCTATACCTCTAGTGTTCCATTAATTCTAGAATTTGATTTTACATGGTTTTATATTGCCTGGAACTATAATAGTGAATGTCTTCTGAATTTGTTTTTCAGAGTTATTTTTTGACCCTTTTATGTCTTCTGCATTTCGGCTAAATGTTAGAATGAATATGCCAAATTCTTACATAAAGTATGTGAGGATTTTCATGGCAGTATGAGTATATAGCTCAGTATGTGAAAATTGCATCAGAAGAAAGAGCTCAGGGCTGCAGTGTGTCATTTATTTATGTGGATCTTCTTTATTTCTGTAATGTTTATAATTTTCATTATAGAGACATCTTTTGTTTAAATGTCCCCTAAATATTTTACCTTTTTTCTATGGTATTTAAAATAACATTTTTATTATTCTATTTCAAATTGTTCATTGCTAGGATACAGAATGTGACTGTGTTATGTATATCGACATTGCGTTCTGTACATTGCTAACCTTTGTTATTTATTCTTTGTCCTATAGGTGCCATAAGATTATTTTTGTAGATTATAATTCATCTAAATTAAAAACTTACCTCTTTTCCTACATAGCGAGCACATTTTGTTTCTTGTCTAGTTGCTCTCTTTCCAATCCCCAGTACAACTTTGAGCAAAAGTAGTGAGAGAATGGATTTCCTTATTTCTAATGTCAGATTGCACATGGGAGTACTTCACCTCGTAAAAATATCTCGCCCAATTATTTCTGTATCATAGCCAAGTATGAACACAGTGAGGCATTTCTTAACAAAGTTACCTATTTTCTTGCTTTAGTGGTAATAAAATTTTAGGATTAGCAGAAATGAAATGATTTCATATATTGTCTCATTGGATTCGAGTTTTAAAGTTTTGGTCTTTTGTTGGCAACTGAGATACATTTACCCATGAAACATAGCAAAGTGTTCAGTCTAAATTGTTGTTTTGAGTCACTATTTTTTCTCTCAAACTCCTATGTGATTATTACCTACATAGAGAATTATGTAAGGGTTAAAATTTTAAGCATTACCTTCTCAATACAATCACAACATTAGAAAGATCTTGTGATTATATATAAGGCAAGTTCTGTAATGTGCATCAGAGAGACAGAAGGCAATTTTTTGGAGGAGCTCTGGCTCCATTCTACTCTGATTCTAGGTTGCTCAATGTCTAATGATAGGTTTTCAAATATCAGAGAAAGAAAACCTATCCTAGACTGGAGAGGTTAGTAGTGAAACAATGCCGGTATGGAATGGCATAAAATGTAAGAATAGGTGACCAAAAGAGAGAACTTTTGTCTATCTGGATTGCCATCAAGCCTGACAATAGCTGTAGTGGATGTTTTGACAGTAGATCTATAAGAAGACTATGCCTTTAGCACAACGTGTGTGTGTGTGTGTGTGTGTGTGTGTGTGTGTGTGTGCGCGCGCACGCGCACGCATTGGGGAATGAATGAATGCAGGATTGCTTAAACATTAAGTACATGCTCTACCATTGGCTCTATCCCTAGCAGAAAACTAAAAATTTACTGTATGTTGTTCATCATTTAAAATACAAGGCAAACTTTTAAGTAATAGAGACATTTGGGCTGAGGAAATAGCTCAACAGCCAGCACCTGCTTGACAAACACACAGACCCAAAGTCAATCCCCACTATCACATGCCATGTGAGCCCCAGAACCAGGCATACTGACACACACCTGTACTCCCAGTGCTGGGGAGACTGAGATTGAAGGATCACTGTGAGTCTGTATTGCACAGTGAGACCCTGTACCAAAAAGAAACATTAAATGTCTCAGTCATATCATTATAGTTTATATGTTGTAGTGGTTGATACAATGTGTCAACTTGGCTGAATGACTCAGCAGCCTGGTTCCCTGTTGATGGGAGCCCCACTCTGGGGTACAATTGGTTCTTCCCTGGAGTATCACCCTGGCCTGCCTAGGATATGATTGGATTTCTCCCTAGAACGGGATCAAGGGCCCGTCCTGGGGTATGATTGGTTCCACCCTAGGGCGCA
>PVJA010025300.1:0-25026 GCA_004027025.1 Myocastor coypus
ACACCTCTGAGTTATAGGATATTACAGCACAGGTTCTCTTATATCCTGGGTCTTTATTGACCTTGAAGGGCTAGGGCCAAAATATTGGCTATCCTTATAGCCCTTCTTATTCTCCAATTGTCGGTCTGTTAACTTACATTCTCAACCCTCCAGCAGAAAAGCTTTGTGATACTATTATTCTATAACATAGATACTGGGGGAAAGCCCATTAGAATAACAGCAGATTTCTCTTTACAAACCATTAAGTCAAGAAGAGCATGGAGCAAAGTACTTCAAGTCCTACAAGAAAACAAATTTAAACCCAAACTGCTATACCCTGCAAAACTCTCTTTTAAGTTCAATGGAGAAGTGAAATACTTCCAGGACAAAGAACAACTAAAGAATTTCATGATGACAAAGCAAACCCTGTATAGTTTACTAAAAGATATTCTAGAGAAGTATCAAAATGAGCAAAACTCCATGAAGGAGAATGGAAAGAGCCCACAAAATAGGGCAAATAATTAAACACAGGAGAAAAAGAGGTATACAAAAGCAGTCTTCCAACTATCTTTTATATACAGCCCCAGAATATGTCCATCAGCATATTCTACAAATGGACTTCTCCTGCACCCTATGGGTCATGATTATGTCTGGGTCTACAGGGTATGAATCAAGGAAATAGCAGTATCTCAGTCCCGCAAGTGACACCTGGCCACCAGTAAGCATCATGGACACTGTCTGTTATGGTTTATGTCTAGTTGTCCCCCCAAAGCCTCATGGAGTCACTGGGCGGGGACTGCTAGAGTTTGAGACTTGATCCATGATCCCTGGGATTATGGGTTTTAGTACTGATGGGATTATGGGTGGAAGTACTTCCGGGATTATGGGTGTAGTCTAGGGCGGGAGCTAAGGTGGAGAGCCTGAATGTAATATAAAGAGAGACAGAGAGACAGACTGGAGCTCTAGCTGTTGCTGTTGCTCTGCTGCCGTGTTGGCTGGCTACCTCTGCCACCATTTTGTTGCTGTTCTGCCGCCATGAACTGGATGCTCTCTGCTCTGTTCCACTCAGCCTTGGGCCAGCCGAATATGGACTGAAACCTCCACAAACTGTGAGCTAAATAAACCTTTCCTTCCTTCATTTTGAGTGTTGGGTATTTGTTCCAGCAACGAGCAGAAAGTAACTAAGACACTGTCCATGTATACAACATAGTAGAACTTTGTGTGATAGCCTGTCCTCAAACTGTTACAAGTTCTGGTCATATATTTGCAATTTCAGTATTTATGTTATGTTTTATTCTTAGTAATACTTTACTACCATGGAAATGTTTTCTTAGTTTATATCTGTGTATGCAGTCACCTATTCAAATACTATGCGAGTATTCTGAATTGATTACAGATTTGTACATATGATACACAACTGAAGCCTCTAAGTTGGAATCATGATTTGATTTGAATTTTGGAATATTAAGTTTAATTTTAATTAATTAATATTTAATTAATTTTCTGAATATTGTTTATACTTCTTGTTTTATGATTCATACTATCTCTGAATTATAATGTACTTATAAGACATGCTATGTTATTTTATCCTAGTATTAGAAACTAGAAAGAAAAAAATGTATATATATATATATATATATATATATATATATATATACATATATATATATATATGTATGTATACACAAGGATAGATAGATAGGTGATAGATATATAGCTACTTTGTCTTAGTTCATTCAGAATAAAAGTTTGTAGAATATTGTTTAGACAAGATACCAGGTCTGCACCTTTTCTTCTGAATAACTGCTATAAAGACAACAATATTCATGGTGTTAATTGCAACCATCCTACTAACTTGTTTTGAAACTGTTTCATTGCTATTTTATCTTTTTCTCTCATTAAAATGAATTAAAAATAAATTGTATGCATATTATATTCATACTGCATTACCCAGATCCTAAGAACTGGTAGCTGTATCTAGTGAAGGCTTCATGCTACATCAACTCATGGCAGAAAGCAGAAAGCAAGAGATCACGTAAAAAGAGAAAGTATATTATGTCTGCTCCTCCCCCATTCCACTGTGTCAGGCCCATTCCTTGCTCAATCATGGGATGCCCCAGCCTCCCACAGACCCCATGCCTCAGAGATCTCTACTTGCTCCCTCTGTTCAGAGCACCCTGGTCCCAGACACTCACACAGAAGCTCCAGGAGAAGCTATCCCTTATCACATCCAAATTTTTTTTCACTAGAAATTGAACTCAGGACTTTGACACATTCTCCTGTAAAGTGGCATCCTTACAACTTAACACCTTCACCATACTCACCACATCCTGGAGGACAGAGATACCTCGAAGAGTGCCTGGCAGGGCAGGGTGTTTGTACAGTATCTGTCGAATGAATGACACATGGATGGGTGGGTGTCTTGGTTACTTTTTGTTGTTGCTGGCAAAATGTCCAACACCTAAAATTAATGAAAGAAAGGTTTATTTAGCTCACAGTTTGTGGAGGTTTCAGTCCATACTTGGCTGGCTCCAAGGCAGAGTGGTGCATGGAAGAGATAGCATTTCATGGCATCAGAAAACAGCAAAGAGCAAATGGAGGGGCAGTGGCTGTGGCAGCTAGCAACCCTCTCTCCCTTCTTTATATTGTATTCAGGCCATTAGTTCCAGCACAGGTGTAGCAGTCACATTCACACTCAATCCCAGCCCTGGATCCTGAGTTGATCACAAGCTCTAGAAGCCCACCCCAATACTGCATGAGGCTTTCAGGAGACAACTAGACCATAAGCCATAACAGTGGGTGTGCATAAAAGATAGGGGTTAATTGAAGCCTTCATTAGCCTCATATGTCTTCTGCCTTGGTGTCTCCTGTGATTCTTTAAAAAATCCTAGTTGATCACATCTCCTCCAAATACTTCACAGGCAACCAGAAGTCAACAAATGCTATTTAAAACAAATCAGCATAAGTCGCCAAAACCCTCATAGAGAATCTCTTCCAGAAACCACCTTGGACCCAGGCCCCTTTGCCAAAACCAGGGTTTGTACATGGTTTTGGACTGAGGGGCGTGGTTCTTTATCAGTTAGCTTTTCTGTTGCTCAGACAGAATGCCTAAGACACACCATTTAGAGGAGAGATGGTTTAATTCAGCTTGTGGTTTAGCAGTTTCAGTTTGTGGTTGGCTGGCTCCCAGGTGGAGGCATCATGGCAGAGCAGCTCATGAAGGAAAGCTTTTCAGTGGATGGCAGCCCAGAAACAGAGAGCAGGGAGGGTCAGAGGAAAGCTGTATCCTTCAAAGGCCTGTCCTGGTGCACTGCCTCCTCGAGCCAGGCCCCATCTCCTGGTATGAACTCATCAGTGCCTTAACCCAAGGCTGAGGTTCATGTGCTATGATCCAGCATCCTTCAGAAGCCTCGGCTCTGGGCAGGGGAGCTTTCTGTGGAATCTTTTTGTCTAAACCATAAGAAGTTTACTGGTTGGTGTAGAGTTGGATTCTGATGTGCAAGCCTTCACGTCATTGCTAACTCCGTGTGACCAAGGACAAGTGATTTTTTTTTTCCATCTGTATTTCATGCCTTCACTTGATTTTTAAAATTAATTTCATTAGTACATTTAGATATGCATAATGGTGACATTCATCGTAGAGAGCTTGTACTTGTACATGATATATCTTGATTCTTCTTTTTTCCCCAATCTCTTCTGCTCCCTTCAACTCCTCTTCCCCTCCTTATTTACAAAAGATTTCCATGTTCTCCATTTTCTTCGTCTCTTCCCTTCCTTCTGTTCCCCCTTCTCCTCCTCTGTTGCTTCCCTTCCCATTTGAACATCATCTTCCTATTTCCCAATATTTATTATACATACTGTTCATTTATCCTTTCACTTTCTCATGCCAGAGAAACAATGGGATATTTTAAACATGTGTCTGATTCATTTCACTTAAGCTTATAGTCTTAAGTCTTACATATCCCTTTATTTATGAAATAAGTTTTACAGTACAGACTTTACAAGGTTAAAGACACATCAATGATACATGGTAAGTGCTTAGACATGCAGCAAACCCCAGGCATATGATCACTATTATTATTTATAGCTATCTGTGCTGTCTCTTTAGCACTGGGTGCCTGGTGACAGAATGAACTTGTTTCTTCATCAAGTTCACTTGTTCATTGACAGCCTACTATGTGCCACCTGTTGTTCTAGAGACTGAGGCTATTGATCAATAGGACCAACAAAAGTTTACATTCTATTTTGAGGATGCAGTTAGTAAACAAATAAAGAAAACAATGACCTGGTAGTGCTATGTACTTTGGTAGAAGTGAGATGAATGACTGGAAAGATAAGGGAGAGGGAGATCCCTTTAGGTTGCATGATCAGGAAAAGTTGTTCTGAAAGGCAACTTTGAGACAATTGCCTAAGTGACAGAAGGCAGCAGCAAGACAAGCGCACACGTACGGGTTTTCGAGGCCCAGGAAACAGCTAATGCACGGCCCTGAGCAGGGATGGAGGCGGGGTCTGAGGAGCAGAAAGAAGGCAGTGCATGTTGTAGAACAGATGCCATGGGAAGAGTAGAGGAAAAGGAGGCCGGAGCAGTGGGTCATCTGCACTGTGAGGAAAGGGGTTTGTCCATGACTTAAGGGGCTGCAGAATTACTGGCAGGTGAGTGACGTTTTGCAAGGGCCCCTCTGGTTGCTGGTGGAGCATGGGCTACCAAGCTGAAAGCACAGAAACAAGGATATCAGCAGGACGGTGCTGATGCCCAGCAGAACATGTGAGTGACGAGGGGGACTGTGATGAAGCTTCTTCCATGGCACGATGGCTGGGCATAGCTTTTGGTCTCACTATGGACATGGGGCAACAGACCTCAGCCAGGGTGGTACTAGCTGGTGGCCAGTTCTCTGCACAACCCAAGGAGCTGTTGGCTTCTACCTACAGGCCTCTAGTCTGTCTTCACTCTATGGAGGCTTCAGTGTCAACTTGTAAAGTGATTGGCCCTGGAGGAAGGGGTAAGGCAAAATTCCCTTAGCTTCTTGGATGTTCCCCCATGGCTCCTGGACATGCCCAGACGATAAGCTAACATCATGCTGAATCTCAAGGGAAAAATGGCAGTGATGCAAAGGCTGGCTGAGACCCCCATGCTGAAAATGAACCATGCTTCTTGATTCTCCACTGCAACAGTAACTACTAGAGAGCTAATTTGATTTAGGAATCTTGAATGAAAAGCACATAGAGACTTTTATTTATTTTTAAAAATTAAAAGCAGAAGGCCTCTGTCTCAGTTACTGTCCTCTTGTTTCTGAGACAAATACCTGACACCCAAATTGAAGGAAGGAAAGGCTTATTTAGCTCACAGTTTCTGGAGGTTTCAGTCCATACTCAGCTGGCTCCAAGGCAGAGCGGCACATGGCAGAGGGCAACCTCTCATGGTGGTGGCAAACAGCAAGAGAGCAAAACGGAGAAGCAGCAGCAACAATGGCAATGGAGAGCAAGTCTGTCTCTCTGTCTGTCTTATATTATATTTAGGCTATCAGTCTCAGGCTGGCTGTAGCACTCACGCTCATAATTCCAGAAGTACTAAAACCCATAATCCCAGTAGATCATGAGCCAGTCTTAAAATCTAGAAGTCCTCGCCCCATGACTGCCTGAGGCTCTGGGAGGACAACTAGATGCAAATCCTAATGTCTTCTCTATGCTCCCCTTCAGTATGTCCTACTATGAATGAAAACTTATGTCTCACATTTAATAATCAGTCACTGGGTTGGATGAATTTCCTCTTAGGATCCGGTGGACTGAAGGCCAAAGGCATTTTCTTGTGTGTTTTTGTCACTCTAATTTATACCACCAGTTATAGACTTGATGTATACTGTACTTTGAATACTTTGAATAAGCAGGAAAGAGGCCAAATGAAGTTGCCACAGGTCTTTTTCCTTCTGGCCATTTAGAGGAGGCAAGCTACCCTTGACAATAGGATTCGAGTCTCTGAAACAATGGCTTTTGACCATTTAGTGCCAGTTTCTCCCCAGTTTGTCTATATAAAGTCACCTGCTTAGGATCCTGGCCTACAGCTGCTGGGTTAAAATGATTTGGTCAGTTATTTTGATTGGAGATATGACATGACTTTTTGCTGTAAATTGCAAAGAATTTTTAGGAAACTTGGAGAGACCAGGTGGGACTTTTCAGGAAGACTTTAATGCTGTTACCATCCCAGCTATCAGAAGTGCTCAAAACTAGTCTGGGCCAGGAACCCAAGAAAGATCCCCTTTTACACCATTTGTGACATCAGTCAAGCAGAAATAGAGAAGCAAAATAAAGACAGTCAGCATCTTAGCTCTATATCAGCCTTGAAAGAAAGTATATCATGTGCATCTCAGGATGTTGGGATGCTCTGAAGCTTGTGTATAAACCCATTTGTCATCAGTGTTGGTTCCCAGTACCTCCTCTCTATGGGAGGAGATTCCCGGGAGGAGATTCCTGTGAAAGAATTGCTTTCAGTGTGTCCCTCATAGTGAGGAAAATCACAAGTCCACACTCCCGAGGGAGCGGTGGCCTGAGAAGTCGATCGCCAGAGCTGGAAGGATTTTATAGAGAGAAAGGCCGGGTTTCTCTTGAGTTCTGCTTTATAAGAATGTCCCAAACACTGCATGGGCCAAATTAGCTGAAATTAAAATTTAAATGGGAGTCTTGTACTTTCAGTTGCTAAAATGGCAACACTTGCATGCATGGGTGAAAAATATTTCCAGTAGCAAGGGCTACTTAGGCCACAGTATCTCCTGGGATTACTCATTTCTGACTTACTCTTTTCTGCCCAGACACATTTGCCAATGTATAACATTGGGTATTGTCACCAAGATAGCAGCCCCCATTCCTTATAAACTTCACTGGTGTCTCAGATTTCTTAGCTCCGTTTAGGATAGTCTTTCTTTCTTTTGCCCTATAGTAATAGTCCTACCTATCTATATCTATCTATCCATCTATCTATCTATCTATCTATCTATCTATCTATCTATCTATCTATCTACCTGTCTATCTATCATGTCTATCATCCATTTACCTACCCACCCATCTTCTCTTGTTGCTGGGACAAATACCTGACACTCAAAATGAGGGAAGGAAAGCTTTTTTAGCTTAAGTACTGGAGATTTCAGTCCATATTCAGCTGGCTCCAAGGTAGCGTGGCACATGGCAGAAAACCACCTTTCATGGCAGCTGGCAAAGAGTAAGAGCTGAGAGAGAGCTAGCAGCAGCTCAAGCCACTAACTTCTCTTTCTTACACTGAAATGCAAATCACCTGCCCCAGGGGAGGGGCAGCACCCATTTCCACAATAATCAATTACAAATTCCAGAAGCAACCCCATGACAGCATGAGGGTTTGGGGGAGCACCTATACACGAACCATAACACCTGTAAATCACATTTTACGTTACAGATGCCCCCAAACAAGTCTGCAGTCTTCCTAGTATTTGTCATGTGAATGACTCATGCTCTATTTTGGAACCAACTTCTTGGAAGTATCTCCAGGTCATAGGAAGCTGGTGTCATGATGATCAGCAGAGCCCTGATCTCAGGATCTCTGGGTCTGTCCAACTTTAGTCTATGTATCTTGGATATCACTAATTGCCCTGGAGCCAAGGTCAATTTCTGAATTGTGATACACAGAATCTGAAAGCTAGATAGGACTGTCCTCCTGTACCAGTTAGGGAAGCTTGTGGAAACAGTCCTCGATAATATGTACATTAGAGGTGTTTTTCCTGTTTAGGTCATAGCTCTAGGCTGGGCAAGAGGTAGGTGGTACAGTCCTGTCCACGATGGTCATGCAGGGACCCAGACCAGCAGAACCTTTTTGATCTCACTAAGTCTCTTCCAAGATTGCTCAGGGACTATTGTCATTCCAGCCTGCCAGAGAGGATGAGCCCCAGCCTGGAGGTGGCCTGTATGACTTCCTCTTAATATCTGTTGGATCTTCTAGTTGCAAGGAAGACCAGGCTTTGCATTCCTAGGAAAAATGTAAGAATGTGGATTCCAGCAACTTCTGAGCTTTCATTTCCTCATTGGTGAGATGTTCCACGGGGCTGCCTTTCAAAACCAGTTGGGGAAGATCTTGAACCTTTCTCAATATTCGTCCTGCCCTACTCCTTCCTGCTGGGAGAGGTGGGCATTATCCCATCTGCCTCATAGATAGGTGTCTACCTCACCTTCTAAGCGTGGAACCCTGCCAGGAGAGGGCCAGTAGTCCTGTCTTTTTCCTAGGGTCCCACATCCACCACAATATTTGGTTTGCAGATGTTGAGGAAGTGTTTATTTCTAGGATATCTAAGGAGAGAGCTATTTAGGGGAGCTGGTGGTGGAAGGCCCGGTTCTCCAAAGGTGTTTTTCTCCGAATGCAGCTATAGGCAGAGTTTGGGCTGCCAAGGAGGCTCCCAGCGGTTGCCATGGGAACAGGTCACTCACAAAGCGCTCTTCTGTGGGCCCCTGAACTCCGCCCCTACTCCCCGCTGCCAGCGCCTTCTCAGATGCTGCCATGGGAACTGCCTAGGTGCCAGCTCCTCCCAGTAGCACACCCGGCAAAGTGCCTGGGGGCATGAGGCGGGGGCTGGGCTGCTGGGGGATTGAGCCAGTTCCTCTCCCCCTTACCTCTCTCTGCTTGAGAAAGAAATGCATTCAAGTTCCACAGCGACCTGCCGCCCGGAAAAGCGCCCCTGGAGCACATCCTCTTCAGTTTGAGAATAGTGAGACTCAGCCGCGGCAGGGGCGATCTCATCTCGGCTTTGACTCTTCCGTGTGCGCGCGCAGGGTGCGTGGGTAGCTGAGGATCACCCTGAGGACCTTGGGTTATTTTCTGGAGGAACGTGGGCTCCGAAGCATTCTCAGAGAGGGCATGTAGGAAAGATGAGTCAATTTAACGTTTAGCTAGTTTTAGATTTCTTGGATTCGTAAAGGGAAAAAGAACTCAGGGATGTTTCTTTAACGCTTGACAAATCTTGCTCACCAACCAATTCTGCCAGACACCAAACATCCAGATTGTGTCCTGGCCTGAAGTCTAAAACTGGAATATTCTGGAAAACTGGAAAACTTCACGTTTACCTTCACCTTCAGGATAAAGAAAATTCTTTTTCGATCTCCATACTGTTCTTCACTGGGGTAGGGCTAGGCTTGGTGACCCGCACTGTGTATAAGGGGCGTTCCTCCCCTGCCTTCTAAGCTGAGGCGCACCTTCACAGTCTCCTGTTCCTGCACCCTGGAGGTTTGACCCCCTGTTCCCTTTTAGCACTGAAAACACCCCCTCTTGGGAAACCCACCCAACCCAGGACAAAGAACAAAGGTCGATGTGTACGCCCCCAGTCAGGAGGCTGGCTCTGGAACTAGACCCACTCCACCTGGACTTGATTTTGGTCTTTGGCTGTGGGATGGAAACGTATCTTTAGAGCCTTTTTTTTCCTTGTGGAGCTGGAAAGAATGACATTAAGCACTGTCACATAAGAAGTGGCCAGTCAACAATAGCGATTTTCTAGTGGTAGGCATTTGAACTTTTGCAGTACAATTGATAAAAGTTTTGCTTTTTTTGTTTGTTTGTTTTTGGTCCTTCTGACACAAGGTCTTACTCTGCATTTCTGGCTGGCCTTGAACTCACTTTGTAGCCTAGGTTAGCCTTGAATTCACAGCAGTCCTCCTGGCTCAGCCTTCTGAGTCCTGGGGAAAATTTTGCTTTTGTATTGAAGCCTGAGCAGCTCCAGAGGAAGAATATGTAACTGCCTTAGGCAGCCAGGGAAATCTTAGAATTTCGCCCAACTGCTTATAGGTGTCACAAGTAAGGCTCTCCCATCTCCCATGTCTGCTGTGAGTCAAGATGGAAAATCTGAGGACAAGGAAGTACAACAATGTTCTTAGTAGGAAGAGAATTTGGGCAGTGCTAGTCGCAGACCAAAACTATACTTCCTCTGAGCTCCAGTTCAGTGTATATGGGAATAGCCTTGAGGAGGAGGTTCTACAGTTTGAATTTTCAGGAAAGTTCTGGAACATTCTGGCTGATTGTGGGATGCACTCCCTGTGGGCAAAGCTATAAGACAGGGAGAACTGCCAATACTGGTTGTGAGGAAGTTGTTAGTCGTTAGGGCAGTTGACAAGTCTCTGAGTTGGATCATCGTAGTCTTAGAACTACATTTAGAGAAGTCAGTCCCATCCCAGCGCATCTAGGATGTGAGACTGCAGTAAATTTCCTTCCTTCTTTTCAGCCTTTCTCCTGTGAGTCCTTGCCTGGAAAATCTGAAGAAGACTAAATGTGGAAAAGCAGTACCTTCCTCCCTTCCCCCTCCACAGTTGACGGGTCTTCTGAGAGGTCATCCTTTGTACTGAGCTTTGGGTAGGCTTTTATTTCTTGTTCAGGAATCAGTTCCTTGACTCCTGAGTTGTGTCAAGGTCTGCAAGAAGCAAGCCTTTTGCTGAGAGTGCTTATACTCAACAAAAATAGCACTGAGCAAGAGTAATTATGAGCATAGCCCCAGCTACTTAAGAATGCTCCATCTCTGAGGACCATTGGCTCTTGTGGGGCTGGGGAAGATGGGGCTGCAAGATACAACTGTGCGTTCAAAGAGCAGATGGATCTGGTGCTTTCTTCTCACCCACCACTGGAAAAGGTGGAGAATTAAATATCAGCCACATTTCCCTTCCCAGAGACCTCTGAGGAGGCAGCAAAGGCAGGCCAGGGTCTATTGTCCTATGGGACCAGAGCAAATGTTCTGCCTCTGATTCTTTATTGAGCCATTTCCCTGCCACTCGCCTCCACAGGGGACTGCATGCCATCACCTGGATGCCACGTATCCTCCTTAACTGCTGCCCTCCACTTTCTGATCACTGATGAGGGACAATGTATGGCCCACTACCATTTAAGAGATGGGCCATTTTAGGCTGAAATTTCCTTGGTAGCTGCGGTTCACTGAAGCCTCATCTCACTTAGGTGGACCTGGCCACACTTGGAGGGGTTTATGCATGCTTTGCATATTTTTTATGCAAACTTCAAGTGCTTAATGAGTACAGAGAATTGTTAAATAAGAGCCAAAACATACAATGTCTAAAAAAAAACAAAAATGGGCTTGCGTTATAGTGCGGTAACAGCATGATCAGGTGAGTCTGGGTGGCATCAGTAAGCCCTCACTTTAGATCCAGCCACTCTGTTATTGTGGGAGTGGATCGCAGAGCTTTATTACAGATGCAAAAAGGCATCATTTCTTCCAGTGCAAAGAGAGCACACTTCATCTGCATTTTGCGGATGTGAATAGGGCACTAATGAGCACAGAGGAGATCAGGATGCAGGTAGGTCACCGTTTGAACTGTAAAAAAGGTCCTGGGACAAGCTCTGACCACCTAGGTGCTCTAACCCATGCACAGCAGTCCCCTTCCTCACACCCATGTGACACTTAGAAGTGGGGGTCGGGTAACTTGTGCGACTCTGTATAGCCCTAGGGTCAGGCAGCAGGATGCTGAGCCCCACCCCCTGGGGGGGGCAGGGTGCCCCGCAGAGCAATGCCTACCCACCCCCATTCCCAAGGAGCCCGCCAGAGGGGCAGCCAGGGCTTCTGGTTCTCATTAAGCCACAGCTGCCTGCAGCCCAGACCCCAGAATGTCGGCCTGGTTTCCATCACTTGACTGTTGATTCGGCCTGTAATCATCATCAGAGGGCACATTCCAGGCTCATGGTTTAAGAGAAAAGCATACTTCTGCGTACAGTTGAGGAGGCATTCTGTCCTGAGTGGTTTATGATTCTCTGCAGCCCAGCCGTGCTGCTGCTCCTGTCTGCATCTGCCTGTGCTCACAGCTTTGATGGAAGAGCAAGGCTGGCAGGAATCTGGGAGGGCGTGGCCCCCTCCCAGGCTGGACTGGCTGAGAGTTGAAAATGCAAACATGGCAGATGACAGCGTGTGTGTGTGTGTGTGTGTGTGTGTGTGTGTGTGTGTGTGTGTGAGATCCCCCGGGAGTGCTTGGGCTCTCCACTGCCTTTATGGGAAACACCCAATAAACCAGTGGGCTCTGGGCTCCCTGATGTTTTAGTGCAGGGCCCTCAATGAGGTCTCCTTCAGCTGTCAAGGCTGCTCTGGTCACACCGCTGCTTGCAGCTGCATCCTGACTGTGCCCTCCCCACCCCCCAAAGCCCCAGCCTGTACCCACGGAACACAGCAAGGACAGAGGAAGCTCTTGTTCACTTTTTTTTTTTTTTTTTCCAGAACTGGGGATTGAACTCAGGACCTCTCACGTGCCAGGTAGTGTTGTTTGCTCTTTTGCATACATAGGGGCAATTTCTCAATCCGCTAACCTGCTCTACACACAGAGACAGTGGGGACACCATCTTCTGGGGTGGGGGCCTCAGCTGTGCAAAGCCCTGCCTCCACTCACACATGTGAAACTTTTTCCCTTTTTTGCAATGGTATTGGGGATGAACCCCAGGACCCTGTGAGTGCTAGGCAACCACCTGACCACTGAGCCACATCTTCAGCTCTTTTTAGTTTGAGATAGGGTCTTGCTAAACTGCCCAGGGAACTTTGGATCCTCCTGCTTCAGCCTCCCAAGTAGCTGGAGTTATGGATTGCACCACAGCTCCCAGACCCACATGCGACTTTGAAAGCCAACTGACCAAGGCTTTAGAAGTAGCCAGGGCAGAAATGAGTGGGTGGAATCTCTTCTACTGAACTGAAAACCTTTACCATTCCTATAAGTTATCACTAGCACAGGCAGTAACAATTAGCTGTCTGATAACCAGGGTAGCTGGATTTCTGTTGGCCAGATAGCCAGAAAATTAAGGCCTCTGTATAAAAGAGCTTCATAAAGAAAATATACATGCTAGCTAGTCTGGCTCTTCTGTCACTAAAGGCTGAAGAGACCCATTCTGACTCCCACAGGGTAACTTTATAGCTATGTTCAGTGTAATTCAGCCTGGCTCAGTGGCCATAAGCACAAAGGACTATCACTAGCCACCTGGGTCAGTGATAAACACATCAGGGGTGTCTCCTGGCATTCAGGAATCTGAGGTAAATTAGAGGTCAGTGGTGCTAAAGGATTTTAAATAGATGCAATCAATAGGGCAGGCTCTGTGTCAATAATGGAATGCACAACGTGGAGGCAGAATTAGACTCTATCGAAATGAAATCAACATCCTGCCTTTGGCAGAGCTTTCTCAGATCAGTAGATTGCCATGGCCAATGGTTAACCCTGGGGAGAGCAACAGGAGGACTGGTCATTCACACTTGGCCATGGGTGTCATGACTACAGTCACTGGGGATGTGTCAGGAACTTCTGATAAGCAATTGAATTGAACTAATTCGGTTTTGCCTGAACCTGACATTCTCAACCACAGGTTTCCATAATCCTTTGACTGACAAGAATGTTAGGCCTTCAGACATTTCTTTCATCATGTCTCATTGTTGCATCTGCCTGACACAATGTTCGTCTGATGAAAAGGTTGGATTTTTAACCGCAGGCATTAATGACTTCAGAGGACCCAGCAGAGAGGAGGTAGGTGGAGTGGAATTTGCCTTAAATTGGTGGAAAGGATGAGAGAGGTCTTGGCTATCAGGAATCAGGCAGGTGGAGGCAGGGACCTGGAAAAGTAGGCAGGGACACCAATTAGAGTAACAGAGCCAGGGAAGGCATGACTTTACTGAAAGCTTTGTGCACATCATTTAGGTGATTTCAAAATGAGTTTTAAAATTCTACCCCACTCCTTCTGTGATGAAACCCCACTATCAGCTGAGTGGTCCCAGTGTGGGCTATCAGCTGTCATCCCCTTCTTATTGGTTTTTCTTTTTGCTGCTGCTGCTGTTGTTTTTGTTTTTTAACATAATGGCCAGCTCAGCCTGCCTTGGGGGTGGGGCTGGCTCAGCATGTGGTGCTGGGGATCCCACCAGGTCCCTCTAGTTCAGTGGTTCTCAACCTTTCTAATGCCATGACCCCGCAATACAGTTCCTCATGTTGTGGTGACCCCAAACCAAAAAATAATTTTGGTGGCTACTTCAAAACTGTAATTCCAAATAAATAACATTTTCCAATGGCTTTAGGTGACCCCTGTGTTTTGGTCGTTCGACCCCCGCCTGGGTCTCGACCCACAGGTTGAGAACTGCTGCTCTAGTTGCCTAAGCTTGCCTAAGCAGGCACTTTGGATCTCTGAGCCATCTCGCCCAGCCCCTATCATGCCCTTCTATATCTCCATATCCTTAGCTGGAATCCCCTTGAGGGAAGACACCTCACCCAGCCACAGCTGAGGGCTCTGGCTGAGATTCACTGGAATCCAGCTGGTGGGGCAGAGGGTGTTCTTTTGCCAGAGAAAGACAAGAATCTAGAGGCTGTTGATAGCTATACCATTCAGTTTTCTGTTACTATAACTAATATTTAAGATAATCAACTTACAAGAGAGATGCTTTATTTTGCTTCCTGGGTTTGGGGATTTCAGTCCTTGATCTTTTGGTCCTGTTGCTTTTGGCCCGTCATGGTGGGAAGGAACAGCAGAACAAAACTTATGGCCAAGGACAAAAGGGAGGAAGAGAAGCAGGTGGGGTCCTACTTCCTTCTTGGAGATCATGCCCCTGGTGACTGACAACCTTCCAAGGGGACCCACCCCAAAGCCTCCATCTCTCAATACCTTTCCCTGAGAATCAAGCCCCTTGACAAGGGCCTCAGAGGGATATTAATGAGCCAGCCATAACTATGGTCACATTCCTGTCTCTTATAGAAAAGGATCCACCACCTCTCAGTGACAACAAAACCAAAATGTAGACAGAATATGGAAAGAACACTTGGAAGGTTCTGTCCGGATTTGAATCCCTGTTCCTAAGAGTAAAGCAGTCATGCAACTATTAGGTTAGGTTATGGCCTTCCTGCTTTATCACCTCACAATGGGAGTCAGAAGGGCGAGAGAGCAAGAGACGGGTAAATGTGTCTTCTTAACATAACTGCTCTGCCATAGCTAGGCCTCCATTATGGGGATGCCATTAAACGACTTAGGAAAATGCAGCTCTTGTGACCCAGTCACCTCCCTTAGGGCCACCTCCCACTGCACCAGGGAGAAAGTTTCCTGTGCATGGTCTTTGAGGGGCATAGTCAAACCACAAAATCCTTAAAATAATCTCTTAACTGGAAATATTGAGGACTAAAAACACAATCCCTACACTGATCTCCACCCTGATTTTCTTGTTTATTTTTTTTTATTTTGAGACAGTCTTGCTGCGCTGCCCATGCAGGACTTGAACTTTGACCCTCCAGCTCATTCTCCAGAGTGCTGAGGTGATAGGCATGTGACGCTGTGGCTCACCTGGAGGTAGCTTCTGAAGTCCTTGGGAGCTTCTGTACCCAGCCTGCTCCTATTCCCCTCCCTGGTATCCAGAGGGAGCCCTGTCCTCTCCTCCTCTCCAAGCATACCCACTCGAGGCACTAGAAGGTTCTCCCATTGGTTTCAGCTACTATATTCTGTTGAACTGCTAAGGTCCCACTCAAGTCCTTTCTTGCTCCAGCTCCAACACACCTTTCTGGTGGAATTCCCCTAGTATGTTTTTAATCCCTCTCTTCTCCATCCCCTCTGCTGTGGAGGTAGCATGTACTTCTACTCCCTGTCCCTTGTCCACCCCTGGCCTCTGCTGGCAGCAGGTCTTAGCTCAAGGCTGGCCTCCCTGATGGGACCTTTCCCATGCGCTCCACTGGAGGCCTATGTATTAAGGGCAAGGTCCTCATCTGCAGCACTACTGAAAGCCTGAGGGACTGTTAGGAGATGGAGCCCAGTCAGCGTTTAGGTCATGGAGGCCAAGGACCTCACCTTTCCTGCCTCTCTGCTTCCAACATCCAGGAGGTGAATGTGTCTCCTCTGCCACGTGCTGTTACCATGAGTTACTGTGCTGCCAAGTGTCTAAGGCAATGGGATCAAGTGGCCATGGACAGAAACCTCTGAAACCAAGACCCAAATGAACCTTCTCTTCCTTCAAGTTGATTATCTTGGGCATTTTGCTTCAGTGCCAGTGAGCCAACTGACACAGTCCTCTTATTCTCATTTTCTATGATCTTGTAAACCTTGGGTGGCTATTGAGTTGCTAGTTATCCTTTAGATTTCTATGAGCAGAATAATCTTTTGTATTTTCTGGTGAAAGGAAGTCATATTGGCCATTGGTATTGCATTCAGTCTGCAATAACAACAATGGCTAGATGCTTCCTGTCACAGAATACAAGTGGAAAAGGGAAGTTTCTGCCACCAGGCTCGCTCCTCCGCTTGGCCACCCAGCTGCCATTTGCAGAGCATCTCCCGGGTGTGAGCCACTCTGGACACACTCTGAGGAGCAGCGGTGAACATGGCAGGGTCCGCTTCTGCTGAGCCCATGTTCAGGGATGGGGACAAGCTCACACATGGACTATGATGAGTGTGCCACAGGACAGGACTATCAAGGAGGCAGGGTGCAGCTGGCAGTGCTGATTGTGGGGGTACAGAGGTGGAGGACGTGCCCTGAAGCCTTGGGGCTCTGACGGATCTTCTGCCCGCCAGAAGGAACTACTGGACACAAATGCAGCTGAGCTGCCAACCTCAGTCTATGTGAAGTGACAGGGGTGGATGGACCTGCTGCCGGAGCATCCCCAGGCTGCCATGGAGCAGAGGGAGACACTGAGGAAAGGTGGGCCAGCCTTGCCTGTGCTCCGTGAGGCTTCCTAGGCTCTGCCACCAGCATAGCACCTCCATCCCCCTGTGCTCTATCTATCTATCTATCTATCTATCTATCTATCTATCTATCTACCTATCTATCTATCTATTTGTTTTTACCTATGATGCTTTTCTATTCCTTTGTGTGTGTGTGTGTGTGTGTGTGTGTGTGTGTCCTTTTTTCTCCTTTTTTCTGGGTATGAACCTCAGGTCCTCACCATGGAAACACACTTTAGGGCCCCCTACAGAGTGTATCACGGAGCTACCACCTGGCCTCTCTTTATTTTATTTATTTTTAATTTTTTTTTTTTTTTTTGATGGGACCGGGGTTTGAACTCACAACCTTGCACTTGCCAGGCAGGTGCTTCTGCCATGGAGCTATCTTCCCGGCCCCTCTTTTTATTTTAAAACAGGCTCTTGCTAAGTTGCCCAGGCTGGGCTCCAACTTGTGATCCTCTTGCCCTGGCCTCTGAAGCAGTTGAGATTCCTGGCGTGCACCACCACACCTAGCTCTTTAGAAATAAGGCAGATCTACTTCCCCAGCGGATGTCTGCAGGGCCCCGAAAGGTGGGTCAGCCACTTGTGCTCCTCCAGAAAGCTGGAGGCATTCTCTGTAAACCTCAGCCCTCTCTCCAATCCCTATGTCACTGAGCAATGGTCCAGACAGGACCTCAAGGTTAAAAAGATGGGCATGGTTCCCTTATTCCACAGATATATTTCCTGGCTCTGGGTTCATCTCACAGTTTTGGCACCAAGTAGCTCAAGAACTCAAAGCGGATCATTTAGCCTCTGAGCACTTCCTTTTCATGGTGACAGTAATAGTCCTTTCTCTGGCTGCTGTAAGGATGAAAAGACTCAATGTATGTAAAAGTTCCAAGCCTAGTGCCTGCAGCTTAACGGGCACATAAGCAACGTGCCAAGTGCCTTCTCTGGGAAATTCTGCCCAATGGAAGCTTTAATTACAATTGCTTTCTCTTTCTCTTTCAGTTTGGGGATTTGCTTCCAAGACAATTAACAGAGCAGAGAATTCTGCTACCTATCAGCCTCTGGTAGCTAACAGGCTCCCTATGTTGGCACCAACACTGTCTCTTGAAACCAGGACACTTAGGCAGGTGTCAGCTTGTTGCTCTATAGCTCTTGGTGCATCTGGATCTGTGACAGTCACACAAGATGCACACTTAAACATTTACCATGTTCAGAGCCACCCTGGCACAGTGGGGCTCAGAGGAACATCCAGAAAGCAAGACAGCTTTGGCATCTTCCACGCCTTGCTTGGCGGAGTGTATGTCCCAATGGGAGGTGTCCCCACAAGGCGGGGGCAAATTGTTGCTCTCAAACATTAACAATAATGATCATCATTCAACTTCAGGAACAAAGATCAGGCATGTCAGATCGTTTGTAAGACTTAGGCATGTAGAATGGGTCCCTGGAGCCGCTTCCCCAGTGCGCAGGCTCACACTTGCACGCCCAGTATGCCCACGTATGTAAAAGGCTAGAGGAAGGGGCAGAGGGAGCAGACACATTGCGGAGCTAGCTAAGCATCTGGCGCAGACGTCCGTTTCTTTGTTAATGCTGCAACAGTGCTGTTACCTCCAGCACCGTTCCTCTACACCTGTAGCTCAAAGACAGCAAGCAACATAGTCAAGACTACACAGAAGAAGTAAAACCAAGATTGGACTCCTGGTTCCCTAATTTTACTAGTGTGCTGTAACAGAAACACTAACACAAGAGAAAAAATGTGCAGCATCTTTTCCAAAGGCTCCTTGAGCTGGGTATGGTAGTTCCCCATACAGTGATACATCACCAACAGCCTAGGCCCCACCTTTTAAAGGTTCTAATACCTTTCAACAGATCCATGGTCTGGAGACTGAGTCTTTAACGCACGGGCCTCTAGAGAATATTTAAGGCTCAAACCTTAACCTACATAGACTCTAATTTGTCAGCCTGACTCCCCACTGGCCACCTAAGTCCCTTAGAATATACTCAGAAGCGTGCAGGTAAGGACAGAAGCTGCACATGCGCACAAGATTCCAGGGTACACGAAGGACCAGCGCAACCTGCAGATTGCTCGGTGGGGAGGAACACAGCTCCATCTCAGCGCTTCTTTCTCCTATGAAGCCCAGCGTTTCCTCACCTGCCACAGAAGTCTTCTAATACTGTCATGGGAGCCCAGCAGAGCCTCATGTCTCAGGATAGAGCAGGCCCAGGACCCTTTCAGGCGATAAGGACCTACCTCCCTGCCATAATTAGGCACTGATTTAGTGCTGGAGTCGGCAGTTTGAACAAGCTTTCTCTTCCTGAGGATTCTGATGCAGGGAGCGAGGGCTGCATTTGGCAGACTGCTGCTTTCCCTGCCATCACAGCCTCCCTGGCCTCCTTTGTGGCTGCAGCAGCACTGTTCAGAGCCCTTTGAAGACTGAAGACCAGTCTGCATCAAAGCTGGGCAGCCTCTTGTCTGGATTTGTGGGCATTCTATGGGGGGGGCAGGGAAGACCCCATGGAGGGGCTGGCCTTGGGCTCTGCCCAGAGAGCTGTGTCTCGACCAGAACGGTGCAGTCCCAACCCCAAGAACCCTGAGGGGCAACCTGTAAAGAGATGGACAGGCAAGTGCTCAGAGCAGGGTCACTTCCTGCTGCTCTGCAGCCTGCCAAGGGTTAAGGGCCTCCCTGCAAACCTGGATTCAAGCAGTCATTTGAACCTTTGAAAAACAGTATCTTTTATGTCAGGGTTCAATACCACAGGCCATAGGTCTGGCCTGAAGCTTGACCACAGCCCTGGCTCTTCTTGCATCCACCTCCGGTGAGAGTAGCTTCTACCCCTAGGACAAAGAGCACTGTTCCCCTGAGCAACACAGGCACAGAGGAGAAGCCAGAGTGTGTCACATATTTCTGAATGGTCTAGAAAGGGAGAAGCATCAGGAACTCTGGTCAAGACACAGCTCTCGGAGCAGAGCCCAAGGCCAGTCCCTCTGTGGGGTCTTCCCTGCCCCGCAAAGGCAGGAGGTAGGGATTCAAAATACTTCCCTTTGAAACAGGAGAAGTTTGTGAGCTAGAAGGGGGCAGGGGCATTGCTGTCCCCCAAGTCCCTCTGCTGTTTGGACTCCTCATCGCTTTCTCCATGTGTCCAGGCCCTTGTCCTAGCTATCTCACTGACTCACAGGAAACTCCATTAGGCCCTTTCTCTATGAAGGAACTTAATGGCCTCATTAACCTAGCACTCTATAAACACAAGGAGAGCATTTTCCCCAAGCCTGAGGAGGCAGGGGGGCTGGGTGGAAAGGAAATGCCCCCAGTCGGCTGCGGGGGTCTCTTCACATGGGTGCTCTCTGTCCCCTCCTTTTTTTTCAAAGCCAGGCCTGGCCATGCTCAGGTGCTCCAAAATCCTGAAGAAAATAACGAAGTGAAAGTATAAGAGGCAGGAGTCAGGGAAGATGAGATCTGCCTGCTGAGCTGCAAAAAGAACGGATGATATTTTCAATGTAAATGAATACTGACAGTGAAAAGGTAAGGTGTCGGCAACTCCAGCTTTGACCATGAGCATGAGTTAGAGAAATGGGTCCTTCATGCAGCTGCAGCTCCCAGTTCTTTTCCTTGTTCTCATGAGCTGTGTGGGCCTGGGTGGCTTTGTTCCTCAGGCAATAGAGCTGCACAGAACCGACCCAGTGAATCTGTGAGGACCTACTTGAGGTGAATTTTTGAGATCTAGGAACTGAAGTCTTAAAAAAAAAAAAAAAAAAAAAAAAAAGTGTCTGCACTCGTAACAAATAAGTTGCTCTGGAGGCCTGTGAGTTTTTGAGTCGCTCTGGCATGACTGGCCCTTGGTTACTGATATGGACTTGAAAGCCTTTGCCAGGCCGGTGGACTGGCGTTGCCAGACTGTGACTGTGAGAGTGAGATTTTTGACTGCGACAAAATGCTTTAGAAAGTCAACTTGAAGCAGGAAAGGTTTATTTTGGCTCATCAGTTCTGAAGTCTCAGTCTATAGCTGGCCCGGTCACCCCTGGCTTGCGGTGAGGCTCACAGCAGGGTGGGTGGCAAGAGCGCAGCGGAGGCCACTGCTCGAGGCATGCAGCCAGGAAGAAAAGAGAGAGGAAGGGGCTGGGTCCGGCGTCCTTCTGGGGCATGTCACAGACGGCCTAGGCCCTATCTTGGGAAGGTTCCAGTTCTTCTTAACAGGGCCACACACCGTCTGGAGACTGAGTCTTGAGCACATGAGCCTTTAGGGTATATTTTGGACCCAAGCCATGTTATGGTTTGTGTATAGGTGTCCCCCCAAAACCTCAGGAAGTCATGGGGTGGCTTCTGGAATTTATAATTGATGATTTTGGAAATGGGTGCTGCACTGGCCCTGGGGCAGGTGGTCTGCATTTCAGTGTAAGGGAAGCAGAGAAGTTAGCTGCTTGAGCTGCTGCTGGCTCTCCCTGCACTCTTGCTCTTAGCTGCCACCATGAAAGGTTGTTTGCTGCCGTGTGCCTCTCTGCCTTGGAGCCAGCTGAATATGGACTGAAACCTCCAGTAACTGTGAGCTAAATAAACCTTTCCTTCCTTCATTTTGAGTTTTGGGTATTTGTCCCAACAACGAGAGAAGAGTAACTAAGACAAACCACAACAAGGGTTCCCTGGCCGCAAAGCTTGCCACTTGTCAGCCTGACTGCCCTCTCCCACGGGTCACCTAAGTCCTGTAAAATAAACTTCCTGGAGTTAGGAAACCAGCCAAATAAAGCTTGGTGTATTATACACAGAGGCACAAAGTCTAGAAGACACTGGCTGAGCTGTCTAAGTGAAAGAAGAAACAGAAGGGAGCACAGAAAATGTTCATTTCTTGGGAAGCCTGGCAGAGAATGTGAAGAATTCTCTTTCCTACAGGGAACTCCTGGTAAGGAGCACCCACAAGTCATTTGACCTTAAGCAACCACAGTGCAAATGCCTCTAACGCCCATTTCTTAATTTGCCTTCTAGAGGGAATTTCAGGTAGTTTACAAAGTAGGAGGCGCAAAATGTAACATACACGTGTACTAAAAATAGGAGCAAGAGAAAAAGAAAAGTGTGAGGGGCGACATAACAGGGGCCGGTCCAGGGAAGGAAAAGTAACAGGCGCCTGCCCGGTGCTGGATACAGGCTTCCTTTCAGTGGGAACTAGTTTGTCTCCAGAGTTCCAGGTGAAGGGAAGCAGGTGTGTGTGTAAAGTGAAAGCAAATCAGTTGCTCAGAAGACCTCTATTTTTGGAACCTCAGAAAGACAGGCATCTCTCCTGAGGGCAGCTCCCCACTACCTAGCTGGTGTACTAAGCCACAGCCCTAACAGCACCCTGTGTCTGATGTGACTTCTTCTTTCTTTCTTTCTTTCTTTCTTTCTTCTTTCTTTCTTTCTTTCTTTTGTTCATTCGTTCGTTTTTTTTTTTTTTTTTTTTTTTTTTTTTTTTTTTTTTTTTTTTTTTTTTTTTTTTTTTTTTTTTTTTTTTTTTTTTTTTTTTTTTTTTTTTTTTTTTTTTTTTTTTTTGGTGCTGTCTGCTATTAAACATCCCATAGCTGGCCCCATTCTCGCTCAGTTCGGGTTTACTTTGGTCCAGGTCGTTCAGAATCTGTCCCACAGGCCAAGTAACGTTACATTGTTTTTCTTCTTTCATGGCACAGGGGAGGACACCCAGGACCTTGGCCTGCTGAGCAAGTATTTAAGCCACACAGCCACACCCAGTCCGGGACACGCTGCCTTAAGACCCCAGTCCCCAGCCTGCCAAGAGTGGAGACAGACGTTGCCCGTCTGATCTTGGCAAATCTGGCACCCATTCCAGCACCCAGCATGAGGGGGTTATTTGTAATTGGTAACCACGTTTTATTGTTTAAATGTTTTCTCCCTCAGCTCACATTAAATGTTTGGTTGGTGCTGTGTGTGTTAAAACTTCTTCATGTTGAGGATATGGAAACCTCTCTTCTGACAGGAGGCAGTGCATTTTTTGGAGGAGCCTTCTTTTTATTAAAGACAATTAAATCACTCGATGCTCCCTCATGGTGCTCCAGAGTAGGCAGGATGGACGCGCCATCTAGTGGCAGCTTATGGAACGTCCACACGCGTTGCTCCTGTGCTTAGGTGGCAAGCGCAGGCCTGTGAAGGTTGCCCAGTTGGCTTCTGCCTCTTGAGTTTCTACTTCCAGCCTGAGGGTACCTTCCGTGAGGGTGGCCCAAAGGGAGCCTGAGCGGATGGGGGCTTTGAGTGTTGACATGGAATCTGGCTAATTTAGTGGCAGTTTAATCTTCCTGGCAAGGAACCGTGAGCTGCAGAGCCCCTCTGGCTGCAGCCCCTTGTCCAGGCAGTCTTGCCTGCTACCATGGTTTTCTGCTAAGACAGAGAAGCCCTGAAAAGTCCGCTCCAGCAGGCTCCCAATTTTGGCACGATACGTTTCACCTCATCTGTTTCTGCCCAGGATTAGTTACAGGATTGGAGCCCTGACCCGCCTCTACCCCTCAAGACCTCAGGAGCAGCTCTCTTCCTACTGCAACGTCATAATGAGTTTGCTAGGCATTTACAACGACAGCCCATGTATAGAATCCTGCATTCCACTTTTCTTGCCTAGCTGGCACATCCCTGTAGCTCTTCCCTGAGGCTGGTTCAGAACTGGGGTAGCTGGGGAGGTGGGGTATGGGATATATTTTCTAGGTCAAAGAAAGTGATGCACAAAGAGGCTTACTGACTTGCTAAAGTCACATAGCTAGGAAGTGACAGAGCTAGGCTTCGACCCTAGGCAGGGTGACACAATGGCCTGTGTTCTCTGTCCCAGCTTGGGTTGGCTCTGTGCTTGGCTGGGCATTTGGACGTTGGGGTCTGAGAGCTGCCGGCTCCAGTTCCATTCCTTACCAGTTGTGTGATCTCAAGTTGTTCTTATGTTTCTTCTTGACTCAGTTTTGAATGTAAAATATCACAATCCTGCCTTCTAAGGATGTGCAAGTTTTGAATGAGCTAATGACGTCAAGGATTTTTGCTGGCACACTGAAAAATGCCCAATATGACATTATGAGAAAGCTTTGGCTCCATGCCATGCTCTGCGCTCCAAGTGGCGTCCTTAAAGAAATGTCTGTCCTGAGGTCTCAGATCAATCCAAGAGACCAGCACGCCAGGCCTCAGACAGACAGACGTCCTGCATCCAGGCTGTGGCATCTGAGAAGCCAGGCAAGAGCTGCTTTCTTGTGGCTTCTCTGCAGGGCCTGGGCCCAAAGATCTGCCGCGCTCCTGGCCGCCTGGTGTTCTCTTTTCAAGAGGTTTCTGTGCTGGCAGCCTGCCCGAGCCCTGCACATTCCTCCTGCGCCTGCATCAATCACGCCCTTGTTTCCCTGGGAGGCCATGGGGCAGGCGGCCTGCACTGTGAGAGAGGTTGTGGGTAGGCTGTAACTCGCTGTATCAGTCAGGGTTTTACTAGAGGAACAGAATAGATACAATATAAGGAATGGATATTAACACCAAATATACAATCTATAAGAAATTGTAAGATTGGCTTACAATAGCCACAGAGTCAGATGAGGAAGCGCATACAGGGCGTCTGCGCACTCCGGATTGAAGGATTCAATCCCGAGGTTTGGACTTCACTGTAGCACTCCGTGTAAGTCTCTGTCGGCTGACGGGTCCGTAATGGAGGACTGAAGTTTCTGTAGTTGGAGGCTGAAGAGTCTGCGGCAGAAGGCGAGAGGTCTAAGCTGGAGGCCGAAGAGTCTGCGCTGCAAGCCAGACAATGAAGTCCAGTCTGAATGCGAAGACCGAAGCTTCTCCGACGAAGTGTTGACTCCTCCTTCAGCCCTTTAAAAAGTCTTTTTGTGCTCAGTCATTCTGACGTGGACTCATTGCGCCCTAGGGTGGAACCAATCATACCCCAGGACGGGCCCTTGATCCGTTCTAGGGAGAAATCCAATCATATCCTAGGCAGGCCCGGGTGATACTCCAGGGAAGAACCAATTGTACCCCAGAGTGGGGCTCCCATCAACAGGGAACCGGGCTGCTGAGTCATTCAGCCAAGTTGACACATTGTATCAACCACTACAATCCACCCCTTGTCAACTTGGCATATTTAAACCAGTCTCCAAATACAGAGGTATGCATATAATTATGCCTAACATTGTTATTACTATCCCGCGTACAAATGGAAATGCGCTAATATCCCTACCCAAATAGAGGATAAGTTTTCTTTGCTTATGTGTGGTTCATTTGAGTCTTTTGCAGCTGGTAATTGTCAGTTGTACATTACTTTTATACCTCATATACACTTTTCTGCTGGATGGTTAAGACCAAGTTAAGGCCAGACCTGTATAAATATAAGTATAATTTTGTTATCTGACAAGGTCCGCTCAATCTCAGGATTTATCTTGGAACCATGTACTGCACCTTGTAGCTCTTCTGTCAGTGTCAACT